>CAWUDS030003417.1:0-52851 GCA_963859935.3 Lathyrus sativus
CAGCTGTGTTAGTTCAAACACAACAAAATGCTCAAATCCTGCAAATCACTCGAGATCATCAACTCTTTCAGCAACAACAAAGGGAAATGGTGCATGAGGATACAGGATTGAACTCGTTTCTGAAAGGAAAACCACCACAGTTTGGTGGTGACTTTAATCCGGAGGGTGCTGAGAAATGGTTGCAAGAAATGGAGAAGATATTTTCTTTCACTCACTGTAGAGAGAATAGAAGGGTTGGTTATGCAACATTCATGCTGACAGGCGATGCTGAAGCTTGGTGGAGAGGAAAGTATAGATTATTGGAAGAGGAAGGAAGAGAAATCAATTGGACCTTGTTCAAAGAAGAATTTTTGGGGAAGTATTTTCCAAAGTTATGTAGGAAAGAGAAGGAGAGAGAATTTCAGAATCTACGTCAAGGTGTGATGACGGTGGGAGAATATACTAGGAAGTTTGAATCCTTGCTAAAGTATTCTGAGTTTTACCGCTTGCATCCAAGGGAAGAATGGATGTGTGAAAAGTATCAAGATGGATTGAAATATGATATCCAGAGGGCAGTTTTACCTCTGCATATTATGCGCTTTGGTGAGCTAGTAGAAAGGTGTCTGGAGTTGGAAGGGATTGACAATAGGAAGAATCAATATGGATCAGGAGGATCAACCCAAAACAACAATCACAAGGGCCACTTTAACCGAGGCCACGGAGGAAGAATCCAACGAGGGGGTAGGCCATATCAAAGGCCTACACCTTATCATAACCAGGATTCTAGAAGGTTAATGTTCAAGTGTTACAGCTGTGGAGGGGCACATCTTAACAAAGATTGTCCAAATAGAAATATTGGAACTTGTTTTCGCTGTGGTCAGAAAGGCCACTTTCTCAAAGATTGTCCCCAAGGACAAAGTCAACCAACAGGCCAGAGGAGCGGCCTAATAAACAATAACAACATAGGGAGAGCAAGAAATGGAGGCCCAAGTGTTGGTCAGAGACCTCAGAATCAAAATAAGCCAACCACAGGAAGAGTATTTACAATTAGAGGAGCTGAGATCTCAAAGTCAGCTGGGTTAATTCAAGGTATGTGTTTAATTGGAGATAAGTTGGTATCAGTTTTATTCGATTCAGGAGCTACACATTCTTTTATATCTACCTCTTGTGCTGAATTTTTGGGATTCGAAATTGTTGATCACGATTATAAGTTGACTATCACAACTCCCTCGGGAGAAAGAATGGTAACTTATTCAGTCTGTGTAGACTGTCCAATAATCTTAGAAAATAGAAGATTCTTAGTAGATCTTGTGGTACTCCCGCTACAAGACCTAGATGTCATCTTAGGAATGGATTGGTTATCAGCCAACGATGTCAACTTGAGATGCAAGGAGAAAATTTTTACATTTGGAGAAGATAGTGGAGAAATCAGCAAAGCTGAAACCCTCACTCAAAGTTTTATGATGCTATTCTCCATGTCAGTAGGAGAAACCCCTAGTGTGGAAAATTTTCCCGTAGTCTGTGAATTCCCGGAAGTCTTTCCAGAAGAAGTTCCAGGTTTACCACCGGTTAGGGAAGTGGAATTTTCTATAGACTTGGTTCCAGGAACTGGACCAATTTCTATATCTCCTTATCGAATGTCACCCTCAGAGCTTGCGGAGTTAAAGAAACAATTAGACGAGATGTTAGAGAAAGAATTTATTAGACCAAGTGTATCGCCATGGGGAGCTCCAATCTTGTTTGTGAAGAAGAAGGATGGTTCTTCTAGACTTTGTGTGGATTACAGACAACTCAATAAAGCCACTGTGAAAAACAAGTATCCTTTGCCTAGAATCGACGACTTGATGGATCAGTTAAAAGGAGCATCAGTATTCTCAAAGATTGACTTGAAGTCTGGATATCATCAGATCAGGGTGAAGGAAGATGATATTCCAAAAACAGCTTTTAGATCCCGTTATGGACACTATGAGTACTTAGTTATGCCATTTGGTTTGACTAATGCTCCAGCAGTATTCATGGATTACATGAATAGGATCTTTAGGTCATACTTAGATCAATTTGTTGTAGTTTTCATTGATGACATTCTGATTTATTCCAAGAATGAGGTAGAGCACAGAGAACATTTGAGAATTGTGCTACAGATATTAAAGGACCTTCAATTGTACGCGAAATTCTCGAAATGTGAATTTTGGTTGAAGGAGGTACAATTTCTTGGTCATGTAATTAGTAAAGAAGGTATTGCAGTAGACCCAAGTAAAGTCGAAGCAATAACAAAGTGGGAGAGTCCAAAGAATGTTGGCGAGATTCGAAGTTTTCTTGGACTAGCTGGATATTATCGGAGGTTCATTGAAGGATTTTCAAAGATCGCTTTGCCCATGACTCAGTTAACGAGGAAAGGTAAAAACTTTGAATGGACTAAAGAGTGTGAAGAAAGTTTTCAGAAGCTAAAGGAAAGATTGACTTCATCACCAATACTCATCTTACCAGACCCATTAGGAAATTTTGATGTGTATTGTGATGCGTCATATCAAGGTCTTGGGTGTGTGTTGATGCAAGAAAGGAAAGTGATAGCTTATGCATCAAGACAATTGAAGGTGCATGAGAGGAACTACCCAACTCACGACCTAGAGTTAGCGGCAATTGTGTTTGCCTTAAAGATTTGGAGGCATTATCTTTATGGATCAAAGTTCACTGTGTTAAGTGATCACAAAAGCCTGAAGCATTTATTTGATCAGAAAGATTTAAACATGAGACAAAGGCGCTGGATGGAATTCTTGAAGGACTATGATTTTGAGTTGCAATATCATCCCGGAAAGGCCAATGTTGTAGCAGACGCTTTGAGTCGAAAGAAACTTCATGTATCTGCAATGATGTTGAAGGAAGAAGAGTTGATTGACAAATTCGTGGATTTAAACTTAGGAGTACATCACAATGAAGGAAGTATATTCATAGGCGCTATTGTCGTGTCTAATGAATTTCTGAAATGGATCAAAGATGAACAACAACTTGATGACCGTCTAGTGAGCATAAAGGAAAATATAAGAAATGGTCAAAATGGAGAGTTTAACATAAGGAGTGATGGAATCCTAAGGTTTAAAGAAAGGTTGTGTGTACCTCAAAATCAGGATATTCAAAAGTTGATTTTGGAAGAGGGCCACAAAAGTAAGTTGAGTTTTCATCCAGGAGCCACAAAGATGTATCAAGACTTGAAGAAAATGTTTTGGTGGGTTGGAATGAAGAGACATATAGCAGAATATGTTCAAAGTTGCTTGGTATGTCAGAAGGCAAAGATTGAACATCAGAAGCCAGCCGGATTGCTACAACCTTTAGATATTCCAGAGTGGAAGTGGGACGGAATAGCCATGGATTTTGTAACCGCTTTGCCTAAGACTCAGAAACAACATGATGCAATTTGGGTGATCATTGATAGGTTGACAAAGAGTGCACATTTCATTCCCATCAACCAGACGTTTAAATTAGAGAGACTAGCTCAGGTATATGTAAAGGAGATTGTTAGATTGCATGGAATACCTTCAAGTATAGTCAGTGATAGAGATCCCAGATTCACATCAAATTTTTGGCATCAGTTGCATTTAGAGTTAGGAACAAAACTGAGGTTAAGTTCAGCTTATCATCCCCAAACGGATGGCCAGTCTGAGAGGACGATTCAATCGTTAGAGGATTTGTTGAGAGCTTGTGCTCTTGAACACAAAGGAAGTTGGGACGAGTTCTTACCATTGATTGAGTTTACTTACAACAATAGTTTTCACTCAAGTATCGGCATGGCTCCATATGAAGCATTATACGGAAGAAAGTGTCGTACACCTTTATGTTGGTATGAGGTTGGAGAAAATAAAATATTGGGTTCAGAATTCGTGCAACAAACGACAGATCAGGTTAAACTTATTAGAGAAAAAATGAAGGCAGCACAGGACCGTCAAAAGAGTTATAATGATAAGAGGAGAAGACCTTTGGAGTTCGAGGCAGGAGATCACGTGTTCATTAGGGTAACTCCTAGGGCGGGAATTGCACGAGCAATCAAAACTAGGAAGTTAACACCAAGGTTTATCGGGCCTTTTCAAATTCTACGGCGGATTGGACCTGTAGCGTATCACATTGCTTTGCCGCCAAACTTGTCTAATCTTCATGATGTATTTCATGTATCACAACTGAGGAAGTATTATCCGGACCCTTCACATGTCATTGAGCCTGAAACTGTGGAACTTAGAGATAATTTGGAATATGAGGCTATACCTGTCAAGATCTTAGATCATCGTATTAAAGAACTTCGTGGAAAGCAAATACCATTGGTTAGAGTCGTGTGGGATGATGTAACTGGTGATTCTACTTGGGAAAGAGAAGAAGACATGCGTCAGAAGTATCCACATATGTTTTAGGTACGCTAAATTTCGAGGACGAAATTTCTTTTAAGGGGGGTGGTAATGTAACATCCTAATTTTTCCATACACTAAATAATATATCTAGTTAGATTTGAGATTTTAACAATGCTAGTTATTAAAAATTAAATGTTGAAACTAACACTTATAATAATTAATTTATTAATTAATTACTTTTTATATTTATTACTTTTATTCTTCAATTTGAATATCATCGTTTCATTTTATAAACTAAACTTTGAAATTTAAATTGGTACTTAAAACCCTTAACTTTAAGTTAATTAATTATTCATATTATTATTATCATTATTGTTGTTCTTGTTTTGTTATTATTAATTGATTTTATTTTATTTGAATATTATCATTTTACTCTATAAACCAATTAATAAATAAAATAATCTTAAGACAATAAAAATATCAAATAACTATCCTTTTTACTATTTTTATTATTATTAATATTATTAACATTTTACTTTTTATAAAAGAAATATATATCTCATTTTCTATTAATATCCTACATAATATTATGTCATGAAATCAAGCTCCCATACCTTTGTCATAAATTATTTTCACAAAGTCATACTAGAACACCTAAAGCACTATTGATGAAAGATTAGTAAATATTTGATAGAGACATATTTACTAGCAAGAGTTGAAAAGTTGGAAGGTATGGGCAAAAGATGATAAATTATGTTATTTTAATATTTTACAACTAGTATAAATAGGGGTCTCTTCCACCCCATTTTCATTCATTCAATCACAAATCATCTTTCTTACTTCTTTACTTCTTTCCTTCTCTAATTTCTTCATATAGCAATATTAGTTTTAGTTATCGAAGTTCCCACGATATCGGTTCGTAACCTTTAGAGTATTTTGTGGTAAAAGTTCTTCTAAAGTTTCAAGGGAGTTTTATACGTCAAAGTTCTGCCCAAATCATTTTCATAAGTAATCGGTTCTTGGCAAAGATCGAAGACAACACTTGTGGACTTTCAACAACACTCAACAAAAGGTGGGGGCAAGATTTCGTATACGATTGGGACGGTTAGCGTAAAATAACTTAATATATATGTGTGTAGTGGTGACCTAAGCCCTACTAGCGATAAATAATTAAGGAGAGCCTATTCTCAAATAATGATTTTCACAAATCACTAGGCGAGGTTACGCCGGCCTTAATTAATTATCATAGGAATAATCTTTGACAATTTGGTATTGTATTGTGCTTGCATTATTCGGTTAATTTTATAATTGTTTATTTTATTTATACTTGAATGATTGTGATTGATAGATTAAGGAAATAATCGGTTAATGAGAGAAAAACATTGCTAGATATTAAGTAATTGATCCCCATTAACATAAGGAAAGTTGGATACAATGAGTAGTTATATTTGGTTGGGTTCTGGCTAAGGAAAGACTTGGTCGACTATGCCGTTTACAGTCCACCTCTCTTACCTGGGAAGTTAACCATACAATTACCCATTATACAAACTGAACTTATTATGTAAGGACAAAGATCAAATATGGCAAGACATTGGATGGATTTGGTACTCAACCTAAGTATCTAGATAATAAGTATAACTTGAAAAGTTGATACGATAATTCCCCATTATTAACTTAATACTTATGGCTAAGAGTTGCCACAAGATGAGTGAGTGATCATATAGACTTGCATTAAGGAATGTGTAAGTCCACCGCCGTGCGGTATGGGACGCACGAGGTTGATCAGTCGCCTGCAATCCCGACGGGGATTATTATCTATGCATGCTAGGCAAGACAAGGTTCTTGGCCTGAATTCTCAGGGACGATCGACTTATAACACCTAGGCTCCATGTGAAGTTAGGTGGCGTAGCTCTTGGTAATTGGGAGTACGTTGGTGGCATGTGGTCTAGTGATATCTGATCTTGGTAAATGGGATAGATATCATTGACAGCGTTTAGTGGCCTGAGTCAGCATATAGTTCAGGGATGCATTAGAATAAATAAAGTATATGTAATTGTGGGTATAAGATACGCTTGTTTGTATAAATATGGTTTCCATATATATTATTATTTTACACATTCATTCCCACTTTTAAACTTGTACATGAATCTTAGCCCTGTGTCATTTTTGTTTTGCATTTTGGATTATTTTATGACGATCAGACGATGAGCTCGAATCTTGCGTACTTCCCGACAACTCAGAAGGAAAGGATATGAAGTGACGTGGAGATGTGTTACTATAACATCTAGATTGGGAGCTGTTAGTGTTTTGTCAAACGCTAATCACATCCCTACTACTACAGTCAGTATAAGTGTCAGTCTTGTTGGACTTAGGAGGTCCCTTTTGGTATGCTTTCTTTTTGGTTTCCTTTCTGTACTTTTATTTTATGTTTTATCTATGTGGCAAGGCCGCTAGTCTTAACGGTGTCAAACTCTGTAAAATATATTTGAAGCATATGTATGTGAAACAGTATGTTTTTAAATAATTAAGTATTGTCCTTTAAAAATTTCAAATTTTTCTGTATTTTTATAAGGTTTCATTAGAATTCCACTAATGGGACATAGGCTGTCTCAGTTTCAACATCTATTAACATTCAACTAAGGTAATAAATATGTCTTTTGACGCTAGAATCATCCTCTTGTTCTAACATGCTTCCTATGGTTGCTTCTGACGCAACAATGTATAACTTCATTCTCTTATTCATACTAGGTGGTAATAAAATGGGAGGCCTTATGAGGTATTCTTTAATGGTGTCGAAAGCCTCCTGCTGCTCCCGTCCCTAGTAAAAATCACTTTCCTTCTTGGCCTTGAGCAATAGGGAGAACACCTTCGTCTTGCCACTTAGATTTAATATAAACCTTCTCAAGAAGTTTATCTTCCCTAACAAAGACTGGAGTTGTTTCTTCGTCGAATAAGGCTTGAGATCCAAAATTTCCTTGATCTTGTTTTGATTGATCTCGATGCCTTTTCTGTGGACTACAAATCCCAGGAAGTCTCCTGCATGTACACCAAAAGCACATTTTAGTGGATTCATTTTTAATCCATATTTTTTTATTCTTTCAAATGAACGTCGAAGGTGGTATAAGTGACCATTCTCCGATGAGGATTTTATGACAATGTCATCAATGTACACATGCATGAATTTTTTAATAAAATAATGAAATATAACATTCAAGGCCCTTTGATAAGTTGCTCTAACGTTTTTTTAAACTAAACGACATCACAACCCATTCGTATGTTCCCAAGGTCTCAGGGCATCGAAACACAGTTTTAGGAACATCATCTTCGGCTATGAGAATTTGATTATAGTTGGAATACCCATCAAGCATACTCAAATATTCAAAACTTGGAGCTGAATCGACCAACATTCCTGCTACATGCATTGAATACTCATATTTTGGGGTAGCGTTGTTCAGGACCCTGTAATTTATACAGACTCAAAGAGTCTCTTTCTTATTGATAACATGTACTATGTTCGCTATCCATTCGACATACCTTACAATTCTGATGAACTGACTTTTCAGCAGTCTCTCGATCTCTTGTTTGATCTTTAGAGTGATTTCCGAAAAGCAAAAGTTTTACAAGATTGTTAGATCTGTTAAGACTATTTAATCTAAAGGCAAGAGATGGGTGGACCGATAAAAGTTTCACTGAATTAGTTGAATTATTGAAATAAATGCTTCTAGAAGGAAACACATTCTCGAATCGTAGTTGTGAGGCCAAAAAGATATTGTGCCCAAGAGATTTGGACTATGTCAAAATACATGTATGTCGCAATGATTTCATATTATATAGGAAAGAGTACAAAAACTTGAAGGAGTTCTCGAGATGTGGGGAGTCACACTACAACTAAAAGGAAAATGGTGTTGAAAATGACGACGATGTAACTAGAAATGGTGTTCCTTCCAAGGTGATATGCTACCTACTAATAATTCAAAGGTTTACGATATTGTTTGTTAATGTAACTGATGCAAAGAATAATAGATGACATGTAGATAAAAGAGTGTGCGATGAAAAAATTTGCCACGCAGCTAAATCATTTCATTGGAAGAAAATTGATTATTTATTTCCAGATTTTGCCCTTGAATCGAGGAACCTTTGGCTTGGACTTGTCACTGACAGAATGCACCCTTTTGATAATTTGAGTGCTAACCATACGTAATGCCATGTTACTCTTACAATTTACAACTTATCTCCATGGTTGTGCTTGGATCGTAAATATATGATGTTATCATGATGATTGTGGGTCCAAAACAACAAGGAAACGATATAGATGTTTATTTAACGCCATTGATTAAAGATTTAATACTTTTGTGGGAGGAAGACATTGATATTAATGATACGTATACATGTGATAACGGGATTATGGTTGAAGCTAAATCCATGTACTTCTCTAGTTCCAAATATAACAATCATGTATTAGAATCTATAGCGTATTTTTGGGTCATTGAAGAGATTTTGGAGATTGATTATGTTGTTTTTAAAGTGTCTTTATTTAAGTGCAAGTGGATTGACTGTAACACTGGTGTAGAAACCGATGAATTAGGATTCACACAGGTTGATATTTGAAAGATAACTTATAAGAACGAACCATTCATCATGGCAACACAAGCAAAACAAGTTTTTTAAATCACTGATCATTCTAACACTAGATGGTCAATTGTTTTTAACGGAAAATACCTTCCTAATAGTACTAATGAAAATCAAGATTTTAACTATGAGCCCCATAGTTTCGCAACACATGTATGTCATTCATCTGAAAAAAATGATAAAGATGATATACATGTTATTCGTCATGATCATAAAGAATAGTAACTAAATGTTTTATATAACTTAGTAATTTATAATTATTAATTTTACTCATTTTTATTCCTTTTACTAAAGATTTAATGTTGTGTTGATTATCCTAATTGGTTTCAAATGTAGTTCAAATTATAGGTGCTTAATGGCCAGTGACAAATCTTAACATAGAACTTTTGGACAACCTTACAAGACTTTCAATTTTGGTTATTGTTTTTGTTGGTTAATCATTTGTTTTAGTTTTGTCGTAAAATTATAAGACATGTTCCATTTTGACTTCATATATGGTGTAAATAATGAATAGTTACATTACAATGTTTTTGTTCGAGAAATTGACAAAATGTACAAGTTTCTGTTTCAGAAATATGCAAAATATGATTTTATATTTTGTGATATGGTTCTGTAATATAAGTACAGACAAAAGCATAAAAAATATAATTGATTTTACACAAAACTGAGATTTAGTATTAGACGCGTCATCCAGTTATAAAAATAATAAAAAGGCAGATGTTGGGGATCGAACCCATGTGTAAATAACTTTACCCCTCTGATATTTAGAAACCAATGGGTAAAGTAACAACTTTGCATGATGTCTTTCATTACCTAACTTCTCTAACCGAGATTAAATGTATTTCATGTCCGAGATTAAATGTATTTTTTGTAGTAGTGTGCCCTTCAAGATGCTTGATATGTTCTTCAGGAACTATATAAGAAATCCATTATTTTGCTATCCTTCATAGATGTTTTATATGTTCTTCAATAATTATATAAGAAGTTCATCATTTTCTATTCGGGTGCTTTATATGTTCTTTATGAACTATTTAAGAAATTCATTATTTTTCTATCCTTCCGAGATGCTTCAAAAACTAGGCCAAAACCTAAAAAGCTAGGAAACTCTAAATGTAGGACATTCTAAAACTAGGAAACCCATGAAGACACTACAAGAAAACTCAAAATTTGATTTTTACAACATAAAAATTATGATAGTTACTGATAATTGTCGTAACATTCTTGTAGCGATGGTGCCACGACGGTTTACACCAATCGCCCTTTTATTTTAAAAAAAAAAATTTAAAGACGGTGTGTCAGTTGTTTCATATAACCGCCCTAAAATCCAAGTCATGATGGTTAAAAACTTTCCTCACTTAAATTTGACCCAACACGCTAGTTTAACATTTTATTGCATTTAAGGGAGATGGAAACGTGTTTTTCCTCCAATTATATAGTCGTGCTTGCTCAACTGCCATCCCCAACAATGCTTCACTAAATTGGAGAAAAAAGCAAAATGCAATTCATTTTTAGGACCGTCTCATTTGTACTCTTCCTTATCAAATTCCGAGCAACATGGTTGATGAAATGCCTTGCATGTTGCCTTCAAACCCACCAACAATCCCAAATTATTTTAACAGGTTAGTCTTCTCAAACCCGAAGTTCTTATTTTTCTTCTATATATTCATTTTTGCAGAAACCTCCCCTCTCCTTTAAACCCTAAATTACTAACAAAAGTGTCTTGCTATTAGGTTATTGTTATGTGTTTTTTAAGTAATTTTATTTTAGTTCAACTTGATGTGTTGGTTATGTTGTTAGGGTAGTGTAAATTATAATTTTTTATAATCGAATTTTAGTTCAACTTTGAATTTTGTTGACTAGTTGTTATTCCTTTAGAGAAGAGGTGTTGGTTGTTGTCAAAACAGAGATATGAATAGAAGTCAGTAATGAGATGGAACATAACAGATTTCCTTGCCAGTAAGTGTAAAATAGGAGATTGAGAAAGGTGAATTAGGTGATAAGTTTATTCTTTTATTGTTCATTATGTATATTTTTCTTGTAATAGACCCTTATCTTTTTTTTTTTATATTTGAAATGTTAATGTTGAACAAAATATACAAGTTTGTCTCTTGTCAATAACAACGGCTCATTTTTGCGAGTCGATTATCAAACTGGACTGAATAATATAACACACTTCAATTGGATTCAGCTTGTAGGTTTAATTTTACTTGTGTCATTAGAACATGGGTAGGTTTCATTAGTGTTACATTTGTAGGTTTAATTTTACTTGTGTCATTAGAACTGGACTGTATAATATAACGCGTTGAATATTAATCTTAAAAAATTCTCATATAAGGAAGTTTAAAAGCAACTTTATAGAAAATTATATCTTTAAAGCACATTTTTTAAAGCTTATACAATAATTAATGTTAGAACAAGATTTGGTTATGTATATATACCTTTGTGTTTTGATGATAACAATGTAGTATTTGTGTGAGAACAATTTTGGTAGCCTAACAGTTTGTTATTGTGTAGCTTTAACATCAAGTTCTGATTATGAAAACATGACGTGCAAAGTCATTAGTTTCTAAACTTTGTATTTCGAAATTCACTTTTATGTTGATTCACATCTAAGAAGCTTCTAGAAAGATGTTATGTTGTTGTTGTAATGTTCTATCTGTTGCTACTTTTGGATGTGACTCTGACCATTAAGCTTCTGAAGTTTTTGTTCTTAGTTGAAGATTCTAAAGTTTCTGAATATCTCAAGTCAGACGCTGATGTTGTCAAGGTTCTGATTGATGATTTTGATTTCAGCTTTGTATTTCTTCGTTTCATGCTTCATCAACTTTTCATCTGAAGCCAATGAATTTGAAGATAAGATTTAAAGATATGTGATTAAATAGTACATGGTACAAAACAAAAATATTCCTTCCACTACATGATTTTGTGGGCGAAGAACTGTACTATTATTCACACCTATCACTAATCCATTAGTGTATAGATGCATTTCTCGTATTCCTGATTTTCCCTCCAACGGTTCCTTTTTCATGCTATATAAAGAGGACTTAGAGACTTGAAGAAAATAGCCAATATTTACAAGACTATTTCTACTTGAAAAAGATTACAACTTTGTGCATACTTTTCCTAAAGTGTTTGTATTTCATTTGTGTAAAATCTGCTTGTGTAGAAGCAACTTGTAACACACAATCTTTGTTTAAACTTGTTGTTTGTATTTCCTGAAGGGGTCAGTTAGGTCAGAATCCTTGAGAAGACTTTGATGGTTTATCATAGTGGTTTGTTAGTCACTAGTTGTTGCTAGTGTATTTGTAATTAGTTGATTATAATGGATTACGTTCTTGTGTATAATGCAAAACACCTTGGAAGCTGGACTGGATTAGCTTTGAGTTTCGAGCAAACCATGATAAAAAAAACCTTGTGCATTTCTCATTATTCATTCTTTTGATTGTTGAATTTTTGAGTTGGTAAAAAGTTTTTGTTTTTAAAACCCAATTCAACCCCCCCTTTCTTGTGTTCTCAACCATCCATTGGCATCAGAGCTCTGGTTCTAATTATGGTAAAAGTTTTATCAACATTTCACTGTGTTCAGTATCGATCTAGTTTGTGTGAGAAACAATGGATGCTTCTGTTGTTGCTGCTAACAATGAGAAAGATCACTACAATGTTAAACCAACAGTCTTTGATGGTGAAAAGTTTGATTATTGGAAAGACAAAATCAAAAGTTTCTTTCTTGGTTATGACGTAGATCTTTAGGATCTTGTAGTCGATGTTTACACTCGCCTAGTTGATGCTGCAGGTAACAAAGTAGCAAGAAGTGCCATAACATATCAACAAAAGAAGGATTATAAGAATCATCATAGGGCTAGAATGATATTTCTTCGTGTTATCTCTTATACTGAGTATGGGAAGATAGCAAACCGAGATATTGCTAAGTCTATTTTTGATTCTTTGAGGATGACTCGCGAAGGGAATGCTTAAGTAAAGGAGAAAAAGGCTTTGACATTAATCCATAAATATGAGGCATTCATAATGGAAGATGGTGAAACCGTTGATACGATGTTCTCAAGTTTTCAAATGCTTGTTGTAGGACTCAAGGTTCTGGATAAAGGTTATTCTACAACTGACCATGTCAAGAAAATCACCAAAATTCTTCCTAAGAAATGGAGACCTATGGTAACTACCTTGAAGCTATCTAAGGATCTGAACAATATTAGTTTTGAAGAACTTATTTGTTCTTTAAGAAGTCATGAGATAGAGCTTAAGGAATATAAACCTCAGAAGCGAGGTAAATTGGTTGCCTTGGAGTCCAAGCCTTATAAGGTAGGGGCTTATCAAGTTAAGGAAGAATCAGAAGATTCTGATGAAGACTCAGAAGAGGGTGATGAGTTGTCGCTAATTTCCAAAAGGGTTAATAGACTTTGGAGGCATAGGTAGAATGGTCAAGGGAAGTTCAGAGGATCTAGGAAGATTGCTGGTCATTCTGATTCTTCTTCTGGATAAAAGAAGCAAGGTCCTAGGAAAGAGGTTATATGTTATAAGTGCAAGAAGCTAGGTCACTATAAGAATGAGTGTCCTAAGCTCAAGAAGGACAAGATGCCTAAGAACAAGTTTTCTAAAGGAAAAAAGGGGATCATGGCTATATGGTACGACTCAGATTTAAAAGTCGAAGGTTCTGAAGAGGAACATGCCAATATTGCATTGATGGAAACTAAAACTGATCCTGAAGGTTCTGAAGAACCAAAAGACGAGGTGTTGTCAGAATCAGAATCAGAATCTGATTCTGAAGAGTTGTTTTCTAAACTATCTTATTCTGATTTAGAGTCATGTCTCTCTGAAATGTTGGAAAAGTACCAAACCCTTCAGATTAGTACAGGGACCTTAAACAAGTCCAAGTAGTTGCTTTTGAAACTCGCGATGAGCTTGAAAATGATATTTCTTCACTAAATGAAATGATTTTTTCTTTAGAAAGTAACAACTCTACTTTGAAGAGAAATATTTTAAAACTACAGGAAGAAATAGTCTCAAAAGCTTCTGGTACTAATTGCGTCATCAGATATGACATATCATTCAAGTACTTTAAGGCTACATGCATAGTGTCATGCCCCAAATTTTACCCTTAGATTATTTGATCTTCTACATAACATTCTAGGTCAATCATTCATGCATAACTAACCAATTTATCAGCCTTTGCTTTGTATTATTTCACTTGTGAATCAGGATTTGCGTCAAGAGACTTCCAGGGTGATAAATTAGGGTTTTGGATAGGCCATCCACCAAATAAGCTCTTAAGATGCCGGATCAGAGGTTTCTCTGTTGAGTTAGATTTTCCTTTGTTTATAGGTTGTTCCATCCGGTCTTTGTACTCAAGCCTGAGGCATAGGTGTTAGGTTTTCAATCATCATGAGTAGTTCTTATCAGAGGTTTATCAAGACACAACTTCAGTTTCTCTGAATTGCCACAAGGGTGTCGTTATTTAGGATTCATCACTGGATTGACTGGAAAGATTATGGATCAGGACTCTAGAAGATTAGGGTTTCTCACCCTTTTGTGTTTATGATCATCAAGTGTCGTTAAGTTGAGTCTCTATTAAGGCTAGCAGGTATAATGTGTGTGTAAGTACTAATTGTGTGGTTCAGGTTTTTCGTCGTTGAACTGAGGATTCGTCAGATTTATTGTTCCATCAAGATCATTTTAGGATTGATTTAAGGTAGATTCTCTTTGTTTTAATTCAAGAGTGGCATGATGATTTCAATTGTCAAGGTTTCAGATCTCGTTCAGGTGCAGAAGCGTGTTACCTTTACCCGTACTCATTCCCGTAACCATTTTCAATCTGATCCATTTTTATTTTTCTAAATCCAATCCATCTCAATATCCATCTCATAATTCCGTTTCATTTTCGATTTTAATCCAATTATCCATTTCATTTCCAATTTTCAATTCAAATATCCACATCTTAAACCATTTCTAAATCCATTCTTTTTTTATCCAAATCATGCCCATAGTCCAATTTCCAAATTCATTCAAGGTCACCAATTTTTTCGAACTTCATTTTAAGTTCGTTTCAAACTTTAATTTCAAGTTTTATTTCTAATCAATTTCGACTTTTTATTCCAATTTATCTAAAATTCAGATTCTTTCATTTTCATTTTTAAATTTGAAGCCCAATAAACATTTTTTGAATTTGAAGCCCAATCAATTTTTTTTACTAAAGCCTTTACCTAAATTACAAAATAAACTACACTCCAAGACCTAACCTTGACCAAACACCAAAACCAAAACAGGCCTGAATTCTGCAATGTGAAAATAACTAAACAACCATGACATCAAGACCGTACAATACTCTGCTATCTCCCCTATTTTTCAAAGCCAAACAAATATACAAACTACTAACACTGCCAAGAAACCTGTTGCCCTTCTTTTACCATAAAACCTGCCTTCAATACACTTCAATCTAAAAAAGGCAAAACCACAACAAATAAACCTGTAAAATCGTACATGGCTTGCTCCAAAACATTGACCAAAACAATAGCTTGTTACATTGCTACTGCTGCAACACAAGCCTGCAAATTGAGAGGGACCTTACAACATCAATAAGACAAATTCAAAGAAAACTTAATGAAAAATTTTGTGACTTGTTTTAAACAAGAGATGAAAGAAATTTAGGGGGACAATGAAAAAGGCACACCAAGAATAGAAAAACAATTTGAAAGGGGATAGATAAAACTCACTTTTATAAGCCATATTCTTTAACCTCTTCACTGAACGCAACCAAAACCTTCACAAATACAAACCCTTTCTCATCACCTACGATCACCATGAAATGCCCCACCTCCCAACCATTTTTGTTCTGCCACAACGTCAACCTCCGTAGCTCTTTGCATTCTGAACCTACCGTTGTTGCTCATATCATCTCCCTTTCCATATAACAAGGACCTTATCACTCTACTACTTCCTACTGCACCATTAATTTAAAGACCACCACCAGATAATTTCTTCAACACTATAACAGCAGTAACAGAAACGTCCATGCCATCACGACAACACAAATCAACCTTACAGCCAACAACATCTTCAAATGCAGCAATGTTTTTTGTCCTAGTTTCACAACAACACCTGCGAAAAATTGGCAATAGCAGTTCATAACAAATTTTGGTTCAGAGAGAAACAAACGAAAAGAGGGAGGTACGTGACTGAGTAAGAGAAATTGACGCAAGCAGATCAGAAATCAAGTTTGAGAAAGGAGATAAGAGTTGAGGTTGTTCACTCACCGATGCGAAACTGAAGCAAATTGAAACTCACTGGTAATTCGACATCGACGTCATCACACAAATATGAATCGTGTGAAAAGAGTTGAAGTTGTAAGATGACGAAAATGATCTAGAGGGGGGTTGAATATATCACTAATTCCTAAACAGAGTAGGCGCTTAAAAGAAATTTGGTTTTTAAAATTTATGCAAAAGTGGTCGAGGAGCTAAGATGGTCTAAACGAACTGTTACTGAAAAGATCGGATATGCGATAAGCCAAGATGGAATATCGAATCCAATAAGAAAACAAATCAATATTTGAACACCAATCAATACAATTTGATTCACTTAAGGTTGTGCAATTTCCAATGGCTTGTGAAAAATAAACTCAAATTGACAACAACACAAATGGTTTGTGTGCGATCAATTTATTGAACACTTGGTGTGCAAAACACCCCAAGTGAAATTCTCTAAGTAATGGTAGTGCATAACTTTTCCAATTACAATCAAAATGATTGTAATGAGTTTTCAAAATACTTTTCAGCACTACACTATATCAGAATTTTTATCGAACAATTTAATTTGTAAATAAACGTTAATAATTCAGAAATGGAAGAATAGCGAAAAAGAGAACAACGCAAAATTTATTGAGGTAGTTCCCACTTCGTCCTCGCTTAGGATACGTATTCCCTCAATTCTAGAAATAGAATTGATATCTATATTAACCTGTTGCAAAAGTTTGTACAAGAGAAGCAATAGTAATCACACACTCAAGCCTAGTTGATGATGTTGAAACTATATCTTATCTCCCCTTGATTCAAGTCAAATTAAGTGCCTCGAACGTGTTGAATAAATATATGATTCTAGCTACTTGTCTGAACTATCCAACTGTCTTCAAATCTTTAGCCCGACTAATTTCAATCACACACAATTCAAACCCAAATATTTCTTCCACAATCCTTCGGTTACCTCTACTATATTGAACGGACCACTTGTTCTTCAATCACCTTCGCTCGGCTGAATCTGTGAAGAAATTATTTGTGCAGAGACCCCCAAAACTTCAAGATTATTAGAGAGCAAAACCCTAACGGTTTTATTCAAGGAAAACCCATAAATATCTCAACCCAAATCCAATACAATATCCTATGTTTGGACATTATCACCTCAATGATGCAGAATGACCAACAAAAATTATTATGTGTGGTTGTTGATAAAATGCAAGAAAGAGGATGAAAATGATGAGAGAAAATCAGTGTCAATATTTCACTTTTCTTGTTGTTCATAAAAAGAATGAGCCAAAAAGAATATATATGAAGCTAAGACCAAGTAACAACCATAACAACAATTTGAAAGTCAAACATATCAGAAAATAGGGTCGATTTGAGCACACCCGATTTCAGAATTGTACAAAAATTGACTCTATGCCTCAACCCGAACAGGTCCATGCATCGACGCAAACCTGCCCAAAAATGACAATTTCAAACACTAACAGTATGAGTCGACCGGAGGGTCGACGCAAGCACACCTGAGAGCAAAAGCTCAAAATCCACCTTGCATGAGTCGACCTAAGCAAGGCTTTGAGTCGCTCAAGTGCTCGAAACTTCCAAAAATGACTTTTTGAACATGTCTTGGTCTATCTAAACACTACTAATGCACACATAAGTCTCTCAAAGGGATCAAAGACACACAAAACACATATGATGCTCTTCTATATGAATAGACTCATGTTTTTGAAATATTTTCGTGCACAAGAGAACTACGAATGCAAATGAGACTCGATGATACTGTCCAAAACACAAAGTACTAACTAGACATGTTTTGACATCATTAAAATAAGAATTTATAAAACTTGCTCTCACATACTCCCCCTTTTTTATGACGGCAAAACAATAGCAAAATCGAGTACTTTGAGTAGTATCATCCTCCCCCTGATTTTATGCATTCTTCCAAGAGACAATCTGAAAGTCTGATCAATCTTTGTAAGATGGATTGCTGCGTTTGATTAGTTTCTTCTCCCCTTTGACAACATCAAAAAAAGAGAAGCACAAGGTTAAAAAAAACATAATATATCTATTTGAGCACACACACATATTTTACAACAAATACAATTAACAAGCATCCACATAAAATGATGTTAATAGAAAAGAATATGAAGATAAATAGGACAAGAAGCATATGAAAATAAATGAAGAGAATTTAACAAACACCATGTTCCAAAATATCTCCAAGTCTCAATCAAACAAACAAACATAAAGATAGGTAAGCATGAAATGATATGAACAAAAGATAACATGATATGAACTACAGCTAAACAACATCATCCTTAAGGTCTCCTCCCCTTAAATGGATGGCCTATTTCTCTGAAATGATAGTATGGAGGTAGTGGAGGTCGTTGCTTATACAATCGTTCAGTGATTTCCAAAACTTCCCTGTTGAGAACGTTGAAGCTTGTCGTAAGAGCTCGATTGGGACCTGGAGCGGTTTCAACCATAGTGTTAAAACATCCCATGACAGTGGTGGCGAAAAAATTAAAATTTTCGGTCTGAGCCTGAATCTGGTTCTGCAACGCCTTGTGGCGTTCATTTTAAGCGGTAGCAAAATTCTGCTGTTGGAGATGCACATTCATCAACATCTCAAGAACTTCATCATTGTTTTGTTGAGGACACGAAGGAGAGGGAGGCATGTAATTAGACTCTTAGTGATTCCAGTTGTTTATTGGAGGCATACATTATAAACCATGAGAGGTTCATCCAGTTTTTTGCCATTTACCCCATCCCTGATTTGCATAGGGATCCATATAAGTTGATTGATCCAACCAGCCAATATTGTCTTATTCAGTATCATTGAAGTCAGTTTCCATTGCATGGCTGACTTCTTCTTCATCTTCATCTTCATATGACTCTTGGAGCCGTGAGCTAGAGGCCTTCACTATGAACCTGTAGCGTTTCTGGTCTTTATCCTACAAGCAACCCATTATTATCAAGGTCTTTTAACAAAATTCTTGATCAACTGCCAAAGACATATATGGAATCCCTTGGAAAACCACATCATCACGGTTAAACACACTTTAAATGAACGAGGCATAGGATAAAGCAGTGCCTCTGCCAAAATCTCTCAAAGCAAAAATCCTGCTCCCAATATAATAAGGCCAACTTATTTTTATTTTCTTCTTCAAAATTTAAACCACGTGAACTTTAGCTTGGTCGACCCCGAAGTAACCTCCCTTATTAGGCCGAAGTATGTTAGATATTATCCACTGTAGGATTCGATCAACTGGTTTCAACCGACCAATAGTTACCAACTTAGGAAATAGATCACTAGCCACAATCTGATCAGTAAAGGGTTTCTTTAACATTGAGTTCAAGGCTTCCTTAAACTCATAACCATGAACGATTTTAGTGTCAGTGACCTTAGGAAGTAGAGCAGAGAGTGGACACATGTTAAACAAATCTTTCCAAACTCTATCATTTATCGAAATCCTTCTATCGCTTATTTTACAACTGTACTCATAACCATTAAATTTTCCCTGAAGACTCGTATAGAATAATCAAACGAAATCTCCATTATACTTCGTGTCACATTCCAAAAATAGATTAAAGTCTTGAAAATCTAGAAGTTTAAGAACTTCCCGAATGTGCATTCTTTCGGAAATTTTGTGATAGCAGACAAATTGTTTCATAATAGATCGTTTGCTAAAGTTATTTTCATATAACTCAACAAATTCAGTAGGGAGTAGAGAAAGAGCAGTTACTAGAACACTTGCCCTAGGTTGGGAAGTACCAGCTTGTGATGTCGAAGCTCTAGTGGTTCTTTTCCTGGTGACTCTTCTGGTAGCCATGAAGTTCAACTGATGGAGAAGATGAACAATAGATTGAATTTGAATTGTTGATGAATAACTCAATTAAAACTTTGTGTTCTTAAAGGACTTTGTTGAGATAAGGTTTTTAGGTTTTGTAGAGATTTTGGGAAGAGGAGAAGTGGAAGAGAGATGTCTAGATGCAATGATCTAAATGAAAATAATAATGTTTTAATGCATTGTGTAACACCTATCTAAACCCCGCAGAATATATATAAATAATCAGAGTAAATCATCATGCATTCACAAAAGGGTGTCACACATAATTTCCAAAACATCAAAAACACTTGTCATGCTCATTAACACTTTAATAATTAATTATGCTTTTCAAGGTTTTACTTTGCATGTAGCAGCGGATTCAATTTATATCATAATTCTCTTAACAGAAACATTCGTGTTCATCACATAAATCAACATTACTTAGGCACTAAGGCCAACATCATAATATTACAGTGAATATAAAAACATAGCGTAGAGTACATAATGTAAGTCTCATACTCATCTCATTCATAATCAACACTTAGTCATTAAAGCTAATATTCCACATAATTCAAATAAACATAATGACATATAGAAGAGTACATAATGTATCTCTCAAACATAAACCAAGCGATCCCAACTAAACCCAAATCAGATTTTTGTCCTTCTCAAATCTCGTCAAGATTACCACTAGTAGGCTTCAACATACCAAACTTAACTTCGTAAGATGTCTCTCACACGTCAAACTCAAATCATGAAATTGCTCAATCATTTCCAACTCTTTTACCATCATCATCGACGTATGCACCGATTTCCTACTCAATGTATCGGCTACCACATTTGCTTTACCCGGATGGTAATTCAAACCGAAATCATAACCCTTCAAAATTTCTAACCATATCCTTTGCCTCGCATTCAATTCTTTCTGATCAAAGAGGTACTTCAAACTCTTATAATCACTATACACTTCAAATCTTGTACCAAACAAATAATGCCTCCAAAATTTCAATACAAATACAACGGCGGCCAACTCTAAGTCATGCGTCAAATAATTCCTCTCATGCACTTTAAGTTGCCTTGAAGCATAAGCTACAACTTGTTGATTCTGCATCAACACACCTCCTAAACCCATCAAAGAAGCATCACAATACACAACAAAAGGTTCTGCCAGATTCGGCGAAATCAAAACAGGAGTTGTCGTCAATCTTCTCTTAAGCTCTTGAAAACTTTCTTCATACCTTGCATCCCAAACAAAAGCTTGACCCTTCCTAGTCAATTGCGCTAACGACAATAATAACTTGGCAAATCCTTCAACAAATTTCCGATAATAACCTGCCAAACCAAGAAAACTTCTAATCTCAAAAACTGATTTTGGAGTCTCCCATTGAGATACCGCTTCAACCTTCGACGGATCAACTGCAACACCTCTACTCGAAATCATATGACCAAGGAAACTCACTTCCTTCAACCAAAATTCACACATAGAAATTTTAGCATACAACTGCTTCTCTTTTAACACAAATAACATAATCCTCAAATGCTCAACATGTTCTTCTTCACTCTTTCAATATATTAAAATATCATTAATGAACACCACCACAAACTTGTCCAAATAAGGATGGAAAATCCTATTCATGTATTCCATAAATACACCTGGTGCATTAGTCACACTAAATGGCATCACAGAATACTCATAATGTCCATACCTCGTTCTAAAAGCAGTCCTCTGAATAACTTCAGCCTTCACACGAATCTGATGATACCCAGATCTCAGATCTATCTTACTAAAGACGCTCGTACCAATCAACTGATCCATCAAATCATCAATCATCGGAAGTGGATACTTATTCTTGATAGTCATCTTGTTTAATTGTCTGTATTTCATACAAAGTCTCATACAACCTTCTCTCTTCTTAACCAACAGAACTGGTGCACCCCATGGTGATACACTCAAACAAATAAACCTCTTCTCAAGTAGATCTTCAAGTTGACTCTTCAACTCTTTCAATTCTGATGTAGACATATGATATGGAGCCATTGATACCAGACTAGTTCCAGGAACTAAGTCGACCACAAACTCCACTTCATGTTCCGATGGTAAATCACTTATCTCATCAGGAAAAACTTCCGGAAAATCACGAACAATTGGTAAAGCATCAATTGCTCCACTTTCACCAATGCTCAAAGTTGCCATCAATATAAACACCTTCGCACCATCTTGCACTGACTCATCAAACAATCTATAAGAACTTGGCTTAACTCCAAACAATTCACTGTAGACACCATCTAAGCTCACAAGACACGTCTATCCCATCCAACATGATCCCGTCTACTACCAACAAGAGATTAAGGGTGATCAGTTCCTCAATTTGTCAATAGACAACCGACAATCATAATGAGGCATAAACCATCTTTACTGAACTGTGATAACGTCCAACGGCATACTGAGCCACCACTCCACTCTTGAAGCATCTTGGATAAGCACAAATTTCTCCCCCACTTATTTCAATCCCACTCCTGCAGATAAGGTTTAGAAAAATAAACGTGTACCGACAGTGTTTTCACACACATGTCGCATACTAGGGAATAAACAACACTAGACAACTTGGCCGGATGGAACGACCTGCTCTGATACCACTAATGTAACACCCATCTAAACCCCGCGAAATATATATAAATAATCAGAGTAAATAATCATGCATTCACAAAAGGGTGTCACACATAATTTCTAAAACATCAAAAACACCTGTCATGCTCATTAACACTTTAATAATTAATTATACTTTTCAAGGTTTTACATTGCATGTAGCAGCGGGTTCAATTTATATAATAATTCTCTTAACAGAAACATTCATGTTCATCACATAAATCAACATTACTTAGGCACTAAGGCCAACATCATAATATTACAGTGAATATAAAAGCATAGTGTAGAGTACATAATGTAAGTCTCATACTCATCTCATTCATAATCAACACTTAGGCATAAAATCCAATATTCCACATAATTCAAATAAACATAATGACATATAGAAGAGTACATAATGTATCTCTCAAATATAAACAAAGCAATCCCAGTGTTACATGACCAGAGCACGACTCGACCCAACATAATTAAAATACTAAATAGCTGCATCAACAACGACTTTGTAACCACGAACAGTTCTACTCTTTATACCTGCACGATGTCATGTAGGACATCATTCCAGCAGAAGGGTGAAAATTCACATCAATATTGAAATCATAAGATAATGAATAATGTAAAGCATATCGGGACAAACGCCAATATTCTCACACTTCAACTTTCATCAGTCAATAATATTCAACAAATACACATTTATAACTCTCAATTCAACAAGTCATACACATATGCATACTTCCATACAACAAGTCATATATTCACAACTTTCAACTCAACAAGTCATACACATATGCATACTTTCATACAACAAGTCATATATTCACAACTTTCAACTCAACAAGTCATACACATATGCATACTTTCATATAACAATCATATATGTCATGTGACTCAATGCAACTCAATGCAACTTATGCCATGTGGTACCAACACTTGTTATCTTTTTTCGGTTTTTACATTTAAACAGGGTCCGTCCCCTAGACCGATAACCAACAAAAGCCCATTCCCTAAGCTTTCAAACCCCGCTCTAGGTTTGGGGCAAGTCACTAGCTCCCACGGAACTATCAAGCATTGCCTCTTGACACAAATGATGCGTATGCAATCAACAACCATATGCACTTAAGATCGTTCCTGCATCTTAATCCCATGCATATTTCTCAAATAATTCATCACACATGAATTATATCATGATTGCCCACACAACACATCTCATAATAATCAAAGTATCCATACTTTCAACATCATCATTACATTTATCAAGTAATGCACAAGAATCAATTTGATTCAATCCCAATTCACAACACAATTCAATGATTACACATAGGACAATCAATCTGTCACCAATACTTGAATTCAATATTCAATACACAATCAACGGGTTAAACAACAATTGATATCTCAATAACCAACCAAAGGTTTATAATCAATCAATACTCAAATAAATCACCAATAAGTCATCTCAATTAATCCATGTTTTAGTTAAGATTTACTTAAACAATGACTACGTGTAATTAAACTTCCAGTACATGACTTTTCCGAATTTCAACTTTTGTACATCATGCAATCGATTGGGGTTATGGTGCAATCGATTGTCCCTTTGAAAATTACATTATTTTAGCTACTATTTTTAAGTGCAATCGATTGCTCCCTTGAAAATTTCATCATTTTAGCTACTGTTTTGCTGTGCAATCGATTGACATCTTGGTGCAATCGATTGCTCAACTAAAAATTCAGTTTCCAGCAGCTTTGTTCAGTATGCAATTGATTGTAGCCTTAGTGAAATCGATTGCTCATTGTGCATTTCTGAAAAATTATGCATAAAATTATATTTTCACCAATCATTCCCCTCTTTGCTACCACAATCGATCCCTACAAGTTAGGGCATCCACAAACTCGAACATTCACTAAATCATGAGAAATTTATGGGTTTTCTTCCTACATAAACTTTTACTCATTTACCATTTATCCATAATTTTAAATTTAGGGTTTTTCCCTACACAACTTCTACCTATTAATCATCATCCCACAATCCCAATAATGAGAGAATGCTCACCCTTACCTTAGGTTTCTTATGAAGAAGAATCTTTGATTCCATGGATGCTTGCATTCTGATTTCTCCCTTCCCTTCTTCTTTCCTCTTGCATCTTTTTCTTCTTCTCTTCTTCTCTTCTATTCTAATTTCCCCCTTCTCTTACTAACTCCTCTTCTCTAAAACCCTAACAATTTAATCCTTTCTATTGGGGTTTACCCAACACCTCTCACTTTCTATTCACACACCTCAATTTAGGCCCAACTAATTAATCTAGTAATTATACATTATTCCACCAAATAGAATAAATTAATCATCACACCAATAAAATAAATAATTATCCAATAATTCAAATAATCCAACTAACTCAATATAAATTAAATAATTTATTTAAATCAATTAAATCACATAAATCAATTAATTAGTACCAATAATTAATTATTAGAAATTGGGCTGTTACAACTCTCTCCCACTTAAAAGATTTTCGCCCTCAAAAATTACCTTAAACAAATAACTTAGGATAAGACTCCTTCATCTGACTCTCAAGCTCCCAGGTCACATTCTACCAGCTGGTCCTCCCCAAACGACCTTCACCAAGAAATATCTTTACCATGAAGTTGCCTCAACTCTCGATTCTCTATCCGCATAGGTAACATCCCCAAAATCAGGTTATCCCTCACCTGAACATCATCCACTTGGACTACATGATACGGATCCACAATGTATTTCCTCAACTGAGATACATGTAACACGTCATAAAGATTAGTAAACGACGGGGGCAATACGACACGATAGGCTACCTCTCCTATCCTTCGCAAAATCGAATAAGGACCAATAAAATGCAGCATCAACTTACGCGACTTCAATGCCCTACCAACACCAGTCACAAGAGTAACTTGAAGAAACACATGATCTCCCTCTTGAAATTCAAGTGCTTCCTCCTCTTGTCATGATAACTCTTTTCACGACTGCCATACCCTAAATTTGCCCGCCCTTTTTTTTTATCAAAAGCATTGGTACAAGTCATCAGGAGCATGAGAAAAAGAAAGGAGAAAGCCTATTTAATATCTCAAAAGTCATGGTGGAGTTGGAATGATCACCCAGTTCATCTGCCCAGTGCCCAAGCAAAAGGGGGAAATTAGGGTTTTCGCACAGTTAAAAGTCGAGGTTTCAATGGTTTGATCAGTCGACGTCTTGAATTGATTTCCCATGAAATAGGGTCAAGGATGCTACATTGGTTCAAATGTGAATTCAATTTGAGGTTGGCACTCAAATATTGAAGACAATGCAGCTCAGGCCCGATTAGGGTTTTTGATCGGGGAAAGTCAACTGTAGTTTGACTTTTGCTTTGAAAGGTGTTCCAATGATGAAATATTAATTCCTAAGGTTTATATGGCTTATTGAAGTCCATTCAAGAAGATTCAAGGCCTTAAGATACCCGGATCGTCAACGGTCGACTCGATAGTCATCGATCGATCGTACGGTTGACCGAAAAGTCAACTCTCCAACCATAAGGAATTTGACTTTAAGATGAGAATAAAAAATGTTCCTTATGTCATATTACACCTTCCCATGAAATTTCATAGCCATTGGATTAAGGGTTAGGAAGTAATTGCAAAAATCGGGAATTAGGGTTTTGAAAGGGGCAAGACCATAACTCCTCAACCACACATCCAATTGAGGTAGTTCAAAGCTCACTGGAAAGCTCTTGACAAGTCCTCCAAAAGTCCCAAATTGGTCCATGATCAAAAAATGCATAGATT
The DNA here is from genome assembly GCA_963859935.3 of Lathyrus sativus. NCBI lineage: Eukaryota > Viridiplantae > Streptophyta > Magnoliopsida > Fabales > Fabaceae > Lathyrus > Lathyrus sativus. The sequence continues at coordinate 26,453 of CAWUDS030003417.1, forward strand.
TGGAGATATGGCCAAGTTCATTTCAAGAAGGGAAATAACTTAGAAATTTTCTAAGTTATTTAGCCTTTTAAGTAGGTTTTTTCAGCAACTTGGAGGGGTTTTTCAACCTAGTTCCATCTAGAATTTGGAAATCTCAAGAACATGAAAGTTTTAGAGCTACTTGAGGGCTTTCTAAATTGTGGTAGAACTCCTCAATAGCATATGTGAGCAGAAAGTTATGAACCATGGAAGTTAGGGCTGCCAACACTTGAAACCACTATGTCAAGACTTCTCAAAATTCAGATTTCCACAACTTGAGCTATCCTTGACCCTTGGATCATGATCCAATATGATAATTAGAGGTGTGGATGAGTGAAAATGCAAAAAAATGAGAGATATGAAGAGAGAGGCAAGTTGCAAGCATTTTGTAATAAAATAATCAAATGTGTAAGAGGAAAGAGAAACTTTTCCTCCAAGGACTGTTGCAGCTGCTCACTCTACACCCTAATCTCACCTCAGTCACTTCATGTACCTTTCCATTTGATTTTCTGACCTTCCTTGAGCCATGGAACTGATATGAAGAGATCTTGTCAAGATTCACTTCAAAAACCTCATAATCTCCCTCCAAATGTGGAAAATCCAAATCTGCCCTCACCCTTGCTTTCACTATAAATAGATGCACTATCATTGATGTTAGATACACCAGAGCACTCTTAGAAACCAATAGAAACAATAGCTCTCAACTCTCCACCATTTCCTCAAGAATCTCATTTTTCAAAAACTTCAAGTTTTCACTAAAAATTATCTTGCGCAAAACTCTGCTCAAACTCAGTTCCATCACTTCCAAGCCACCCAAAACCATTTACACAATCCATAAACATTGTGTAGAATGTGTTCGTACACTCAAACCACCCAAAAACACCATTTTCCTAAAAGTCAAACTTCACACCTTAGTATGTTGACTTTCTTGCACTTTGAAAGACAAATCCTTACTTGAGGTATTTCCTACTATTCCAACACTCCCAACACCTCATATATATCATACCTTAACTGTCCAAACTCTAAAAAACCAGATGGAAACTACACAACTCAAACTGTCTTGAAAAATAGCTTGTTGCTTCAAGAGGAAGAAAGCTCTAAATCCTTGCCAAAGAAGAGGATCTCTGGGTTTCTTAGCTTTTTAGCTTGCTTAAGACTTGTCTACAAGAGGTATGTGATGTTCAAACTCTTTATTGATCATACATTGTCATGTTTTATCATTTTGAGATGTTTGTTGTGAAATATAACCATTGCTGTCCCATACTAGTTCTTAGTCAAGAACTTAGGTTTTGTAGCTATGATGCTTGCTTTTGTTAAAGTATTTTATTTTTGAATGATATATTGATGATGTGTTACCAATATTGCACTTGGATATTATGTTTAACTTGTCTTTGAAGATTTTTTCTATATGATAGTTTTAAGGATCTAAACTTTGAAATGTGGTGTGCTTGCCCTAGAACTGTCAAACTTTGTTCATTGGTGATATTTTGATAATTTGTAAGTTATTCATGAGATTCCCCTACCCCTAGATCATGTATGAATCTATTTTAACTTTGTTCAAGTACTGAGTTATTTGCCTTACATTTGATATGCCATTATCATGAGTCTTGGTGTTGGACTGCTTGTGCTTGCCATGTTTCGTCTCAAAGTGTTTACAATATGGTTTGCTATGTGTTGGTTATGCTTATGTCATTTGGAACTTGTTAGAATGATGAGAAACATGAGATTTGCTCATTGAGGTTTGTTTTGAGGTTTTATGTGTTTTGCTGTCAAGATATTTGTGCTAACACACCAGTTTCATGCATATTGTGCCTGCCTGTGTTGCATCAACTTGCTTAGCCATCTGTTAACATGATTTAGTTTGCACACCATGATTGCTTGCTGAGTGGTAACTCATGATAATTTAATATGTATTTGCTGGTGATGTTGTTATGTCAAAAGCTACATTTGTGCAGTTGAATTTGCTCTTATGCCCATGGTAATTAGGTTTGTTGTCATAAGATTGTGAATTTTCATTTGAAATAGAAAGTAAGTTGTTTTTTAGACATTGTCATGTTGAAAGCCTACATCTAATGCTGCTAAAAAAAACTGTTTGTGATTTCAAGTATGTCAAACTATGATGCTTGTATTGGGCTTATCTTAAAATGAACTGTGACATTGCTATGTCCCTAAACTTATTTGCATCTGCCCTGTCTTCTTCTTGCAACTTGATGCTTTGTCTTCATTTCCCTACTTGTTTAAAACCACATGGTATACAGTTTACAATTTTATTCCAGCACAATTCCATTCAACATAGCAGCTTTACATTCCCATTTTGATTGCTATCATTGTGTCAGATTTTGATTTGAGGGGTTTGTGTCTATTTTTGGGCACAAAACTAACTGTTGCTATGCATGAGATGTGTGTGTATCATTGGTTTAACATGAAACCTCAGCATCTGAAACTGCACTTGCTGTACCATCATTTTCTCCCAAAACAGTCTTTTTCATCTACACCATATAACAATTTCTGTTTTAAGTGAAATGTACTTAATTTTTGGACTCAATCTCATATATTATCATGTTTGAGATGTGTGTGTCATTGTTTTGGCTTGAAAACCTCACCATTTGAAAATACACCTGCTGCCTCATCAATTTACCAAGATTGTTTTGCATTTCTACCAACATGTCATTTTCTGTTCCAACTGATCTTTACTTTATCTATGTGCATAGAATCATTCATAATCATGTTTGAAACTTGTATGTGATGCTCTATCATCCTAACTGACATGAACTTGTTTGTGGCCTACATGAATTGATCTTTTGCATCTCTTGAGCTTCACAAGGCCATATTCTGTTTGGTAATGTTTTAATCCATTTCTTGAGCATGTTCTCATCTATTAGCATATTTATGGTATGTGTATAATATTTGTTTCATCATAAAACTCATTGCTTGCCAAAATGCCCTGCTGTGCTAAGTTTGTGCCAAGACAGTTTTGCTTTCCTTACCATTAACATGTCAAGTTTCAATTCTGTTTGCATATGCCTAATTTTTTGAGTTGAAACTCATCCATCCTCATGATTTTGATGTGTACATATTGTTTGTTTGATATACTCTTACTTGTTTCTTCATTTCACTTCCAAATTGCACTTTCAAACCAAAATCACACCATGACTATACCAAATCTCATTCCAATTACCAAATGCTTGTTTTTTGAGTTAAAACTCTTTCATTGTTACATTTATGATGTGTATGTGCTATGTTTTTCAACATGAGACCACTTTCTTATAGATAGACCAGCTTGTACTACATTGCTACCAAAAACAGTTTTGAAACCACAACATTTGCACACATTTCACTATTTCTGTTGGTGTAGCTTTGAGTTCATTTCACAAGCATAAATAATATGTTGAGGACTTGTATGTGCATTGAACTAGGCCCCATTTGTGATTGCCTTGCCATTTTCCTCTACCTGTCATGACAGCCCCATTTATTATGTGCTATTTTTACAATTTGTGAATCTTTTTTTATTGTATGCATTCCTTAATCAATCTTAGAGTTTAGAGCCATCCTTTGATGCATTTGGATCTGATGTATGATGTTTTGTTCTGCCTCATCTATTCCAATCCAGTTTTGGTTTCAATATTGCAATTTTATGTGTTAAATGAGCAGCTGACTTGTGAATTTCATTTCTATGATGTTTGTGGATAATTTTGAGGTGTAAACACATTTAATATCATGATTTAAGCTTGTGTGTGAAGCCATTTCTATCTGTTTATGCTTATTCCTGGATTTAGCCTATAACTTGCATTTTTCTTCAAATTTCATTTTACAACACATGACAGTTGTGTTTTTGTGATTGAGTTTGACATTGTGATTGTTATATGTGTGTTCATCATTGCATTTCAAGTATGTTGGTGGATGCCTCATGATGTTCTTGTTTTGTTTGATCAAGTTTTGATGTATACATCCATGTTGGCCTGTTGCTCTAGTTTTCCATTTGCTGTCAAATCTGCACCTTGCTTCTTCCTTCTGCCAGAGTATTATTTTTGGTTTGTAAACTTTGAGAACATCATCATTAACATGATTAGAACTGTTAGGCTATATGTGCATGATCATATCTTCCATCTGTTATAACAGCCTGCTTGATTTTTTTCATGTTATCTTTGCAATCCATATGCCATTTCCTATTCTATTGAGTTGTGTTTGAGCCCTAAGTGTTTGGTACCTCTGTTATGACATATATGACTTGTGTGCACTATATTTTTGATGTGTTTGAACTCATAGCTGATGTTAATTTTCAAAATGCAACTCATGTTGTCAATTTGCATCTTCCATCGTGTTTCAATTTGTGAGCTTCATTCCAAAATTTCATTGACACCATCATAATCCTTGTTAAAAAACAGTCAGGTTTGACTAAAGTTTCATAAAAAATGGTTGAGTTTTGATCATGTTTGAATCCTTCGCATTTTTGGTTTGATTGGTTTTTGTTTGGCCCAGAATATCCACCATACTTAGTCTTATATATTTATGGGAGTGGCTTAATACACAGATGTATAGCCACCCCAGTGGTAATCAACTTGTGCGCATATTAACCTTTCACTTGCCAGTTCTGGGTTCGATCCTTGGTGATCAACCCTTTTTGGCATTTTATTTTCAAGTTGTCATTTGATTCATTTTCTTCACTCCTTGCCTTTCCTTTCCAGCGCGCGTGTTGTGCCCAGATGGTTGTTGTTGTGTGTTTGTAAACACAAGGGCATGGGTTCAACTCCCAACTTTGCCCTTTTTCTTTTGTCTTTTATTTATTTGTGTGTTTTTTATTATCATAAATATTTAAAACTTCATAAATTCATAACTTATTCATTGTTCATTATTTTCAACCCGTTCTTTTTGCAACTTTTTCATTGTGATGTCTAGTTGTATTAAATGGATTGTAATCTCATAGTTGCTTTTTTTTACAATGCCTTTTGCCTGCTTGTTAGTAGATTCGTCCTTAGGTCATCACCTTACGTCTCAATTAAAATTCCCTTCATACCATGCTTATTTTTATCTTGTGAGATTTATTGACATGTGTTTCCTTTGTGTTTGTTAACATATCGAAGCTCTGTTTTCTTTTGGTTATCACCTTGAACTTACATTGTTTCCCTCCTAAAACCTCGGTCCCGTACCGAATTCATTTTCATAAACATCTTCAATCATAAAAATCATTTCCTCTTTGTATTGAATTATATTAAGAAAGGATTAAGTGTATACTTTTTCCCCTCCGAATATTAAGATGCTCACTGTAGTGTGAGTAGTCTTGATATTCATCTTTCAATACGAAGACACAACTTTATCCATCACCTATCTCTTTCACTACCTCTCACTTTCATAACTTCCTTCCGAAACCTTTATGACCTAAAACCTCGGTCCCGCACCGAGTGCATTTTCAAACTCATTTTCATAACAAAACTTGATTGGTCGTGGAGTGGTTAGGCGTAGGCCTTCTCATATCCCGAGTGCTGACATTTACTGTAGGGTTTACAGTCGCAAAGCACTTACCATTCAAAACCAAAAATATTTTAATAAGAGGATGAAGTTCTATTTGTGTTGAACTAAAGAGAGAGGATTGAGTGCAGACTTCTTCCTCTTCGAGTGTTGAGATACTCACTATAGTGTGTGTGGTCTTGACGCTTGTCTTTCAATACGAAGACGCTACGTTCGTCACACCTTTCATAACAAAAACTTTGAGATAAAAAATTGGGTACTACCCGTAGGGGTTACTATCTAAGGACTTATCTCACCCCTAAAAACAATTCAACCAATCAAACGTGACATCTTGCCCCGCATGGCGAAAACTAATCAATCTTTCAAAAAGGATATGTTACATCCGTTCTACCGCAAACAGGTAACGCATAAGTCTCCTCACATGCGAGCAACAAAACACCTAAACTGCAAGAATGCGCACGATAGCATCATCCATAAAAACATCAACAAATCGTAGGCCGAACTACAGCTGCTCTGATTCTTTACTTTGTTCAAGTAAATATACGTAGGCACAAGGGCCACAATCCTTGCCGAGCACATTCCCCCCATATCTGTAGTTCCCCGAACTACGTCAACTCTGACTTTCTCACATCTATTGAGAATACGTAGGCATAAGACTGCGAAGTCCTACCGAGTTTGTTCCTTCCCTTTTCTCCCCCATTATTGCCTCCTTTCTTAGTTTCTAAATCCTCTTTCTTTACCCTTTGGAAAACACTTTTATAGCATAATATTTAAGCAGATATAATCACACATTGACAAGCAAATGGTTCCCATCGAGTATGATGGATGTGAGGGGTGCTAATACCTTTCCCTCGCATAACCGGCTTCTGAACCCGTTCTTGGTTGCGAGACCATCTTATCCTTCCATTTCTTTAGGTTTTCTCGATATTTTCCTTTCCCCTCATGGGATAAATAAAGTTCAGTGGTGACTCTTCTGTCTATCTTTTTTCGCCTCCCCGTCGTTGCGCGATACATTTTTCGAGTAGCGATAACGACTCCAATAAATCTCCATCTTCTCTTGAATCGTCTTAATCTTATCAGTGGTCTGTTGGAATATCTCGGGTCCAACCATGACACTCTCTCCCGACTTATACCAACACAATGGCGTCCTACACCGCCTACCATACAATGTCTCAAATTGTGTCATTCTAATACTCGAATGAAAACTATTGTTGTAAGTAAATTCAATCAAAGGTAAGTAACTATCCCAAGCTTCTCCCTTTTCCAACACATAAGCTTTCAAAAGATCCTCAAGCGACTGAATCATCCTCTCAGTATGACCATCAGTCTGCGGATGATAAGCAAAACTCAAACGTAACTTCATACCCAAAGCACTTTGCAAACTCTCCCAAAATCTCGAAGTAAACCTCAGATCTCTATCTGACACAATGCTAGACGGAATACCATGCAAACTGACAATCCTTTCAATGTACAGCTTTGCCAATCTCTCCAACTGGTAACCCATTCGCATATGAATAAAGTGAGCAGATTTTATCAATCTATCCACAATAACCCAAATAGCTTCAAAGTTACTCGGTGTCCTAGGTAAACCAGATACAAAATCCATAAATATGTTATCCCATTTCCACTCAGGAATAGACAACGGTTGCATCAAGCCCGACGGTTTTTGATGCTCAATCTTCGACTTATAACAAGTCAAACAACAATATCCAAACTCGGTAATGTCCTTCCTCATACGAGGCCACCAAAATACCTTTCTCAAATCCTGATACATCTTAGTAGCGCCCCGATGAATACTCAATCCACTACGATGCTCTTCTTCAAGAATACTCTTCTTTAGCTCCACAATATCTGGAACACAAACTCTATCACGACATCTCATGATACCATTCTCATCAATCCGAAAATCACCACCTCGACCTTGATTGATCAAAGTCAACCGATCAACTAAACCCAAATCAGATTTTTGTCCTTCTTAAATCTCATCAAGAATACCACTAGTAAGCTTCAACATACCAAGCTTAACTCCGTAAGATGTCTCTCACATATAAGACTCAAATCACGAAATTGCTCAATCATTTCCAACTCTTTTACCATCATCATCGACGTATGCACATATTTCCTACTCAATGCATTGGCTACCACATTTGTGATGCCTTGATGTTTGATTCTGAGATTTCTGCAATGAGTTAACATGAGTATGATAGTGAGGTTTATGTGATTAAGAAGTGGTAGTGTGAGGATTACCACAAGTATAATTTGATGAATTAATATGAGATGATATGAGATAATATCATGAATTAATGTGTGATAATAGGTGATAACATGACGGATTAATAGGAGTATGACTATGAGCTCTAGGTGGATTGTACGTGATTATATGATGATATGATGTATGAAGATTAATATGATGAATTATGATAATATGATGTGATCGCGACTTTCTATGTCTAACTGAACTAACTGCAAGTGCACAGTCTATCGCGTAGTAATAAAAGATATCGATCCCACAGGGACTCGTAATCAAGCTAGTATTTTCGGGTGTTACTGTGTTTAGCTAGGTTGGTATGGTTTTAGGGGAATAGAAGCAAAATAAGTGTGTAAACTATAGGGGAACTAAAAACGTTACTTAAGGTATAAATGCTTGAATCGGTATGCAATATGTTGGTTCTTCAAGGACTCGACAAGTCACCGGTGTTTTGGGTGTTTTCAAAAATAGTTTAAGAAGAAAATGACGGTTTAAAGACCATTGTCTCACGATGGTTGTTGACGCTAGTCACAACTCTAAGGCGAAACGTATGTTGTCGCTATCCCGTTCGCGGTTAAAATTACTTTTTGAAAACCATTAAGCTCTAATCCTTTTTAAAGCGCTGTCGCTGTTTTTAAAACGAATGCTTAGTTTTTTACTACCTGGACTTAACCTCAGTTGTCGCTTGTTGGTTTGTACCTTTATGAATTTCCCATTGTCGTGGCAAAACTGCTTTTAAATAAGTTCTCGCTGTCGCGACGAACATTTATTTTAGAAAAATCAATTTAAAAACTAAATCCATAAATAGGTTTGAAAAGGAAAGTATACACCAATTATTATTGAATCCCATCTGACTACCTATTACATACCGATTACTTTAATTTAGCCGGACTTGGAATATAAACTAAGAACACGTAAACAATGGCAGAAAATATAAATATGCATCATAACGGGAAATAGAATTCAATTAATGATTAAAAATGAGAACCTGTAAATAATTCAATTGGCTTTTGGGAAATCCTCCAAAATGACGGCAGGATTTAGTCTTGGTGCCAATTACTCGTACAGAATAGAATTGAAAAGTAAAAACACAATTGCAAGGAAGGAAAGAAAAAGGAAAGAATAAACAATAAGAAACTCTGAAGCTCAAAAATTGCTCTGAAAATAAATTGGCAGCACTTCGTGTCTTCAATGCCGCTCCCCTTTTTTGGTACCAGCTCCCTCCTTTTATAGATGGAATTTCCAACGGTTAATTGCCTCAGGAAGTGGGATTGATCTCAGAAAATGTAGGAGTTAGTGGTCCACTCCTTTTGGTATTTTGAAAGCACTCACAACACGTGCAACATTTCTGCACTTTTTATTTGCATGACGGTCGTCATGGATGTGTGACGGTCGTAACACGTATGACGGTCGTCATGGCTTGTGACGGTCGTCACATTAACAAAATTTGTATTTGTTGTTTTTGGCCTGTTTTTCATCTGGTTTTCATCTGTAATTGCTTGTTTTCTTCATCTTGCTCCATTTGAGCATGAACTTTGAATACCTTCAAAATACTGGACAAATAATGTGGAAATACCCGAAATCGGAGTGAATACAGTCACTGATTAGTAAAAATGTATGTCATTATATATATACGATTTCACGTTATCAAACTCCCCTAAACTTGAATCTTTGCTTGTCCTCAAGTAAAGGTAGGAAAAATTTAAAATTTTGCAAGCACGCGACACGCTCTTCCTTTGATAATATTTCTCAAACGTCAAGTTAGGAAATGCGGGGGTCCAATGGAAACAAAGCATATACGGCAATAACACTGGATTGTAAGCCTTCGAAGGCCTCTCTTTTATGCAAGCCAGTCCCAATCATGTTACTGCAGCTCGGCTTCAAGCTTCTCGCAACACATTTTACCCGGTTTCGTTCTGGCGCAATCACATTAAGCCCGTTGTCCATACACGTTCATGGCAAGCAAACCTGTTGGTGACTATGATATCTTCGCTAGTTTGATTTTTCTTTGCACATATGCTCATTCTGCTATAAATTTGCAAGAGTTTCGTACCGTTGGGCTAAATGCTCGGGCGAGGAGCACCTAACTTAGAGGAAACATGTCTCTATATTCAGGCTATATGGCTTTTCTCTTTTTTCATGATTATTCATTTCATACTAGAGATCACGCACTTATTTGCATCGGTTTCTTACTTAGAAGTGTTTAGGATGGTGCTGACTGGTCGTATAAACTACTGGGGGCTCCGTTTGAGTCGAAACTTGAGGCTTTGGTACGAGTAAGTAGTGAGGCTGACTCGCATATACCAGAGGTCTAAGGTGTCAGGGCGGTAGTGGCTTTGTTAGAATTTTCTTCTCGGGAATTCCCAACTTGGTAAAGCTTAGGCGTGTCACGTGATGCTTTGGAGATGATAAAAGTTTCTTTGTATATGTCAGATAAAGCGCGGGGAGTTCACGTAACGGAGGGATATATATAAATGAGCTTTATTTGCCAAAATTAAAAATACTTTAAATTGAAAATTTGAATGAAAAGTACAATCGGGAATAGGAAATAACAGGGGAAAGGGAAATAACGGTCCGCTCCCACACTATCTCAATCAGTGTCCTCACTGATTTGAAAGAATGCGGAAGGGAAAAATACAAAGGAAAGAAAAGACAAAATACAAGAAATGAAAAATACTACTAGTCAATTCCTCTTCCTCTGTCTCTACCTCTACCTCTAGCTCGTCCGTCGCGTGCCTCGAGGTTCAAAGCTCCGGTGTGGTAGATGTACTCGCGGAGGCCGTTGACTCGCACGGTGAGATTGGCCATGTCATCGACCAGGCCGGATTGGACGTCCTGGATCTGCTACATAGATGTCCTCATGTGACCGGTTTGTTCTCTCTGCCAAGCTTCGAACTGTTCAGCCCGTCGGTTCTGCTGTTCCATCATAAGCATCATCTAATTCTGCTGTTCGATGCAGCGAAGGAGAGCCGTGGTTGTGTCATCAGTGTCAGGACGGCGGCGGCGGCGCGAGGAAGGACCTTCAGCAGGAGGTGGTTGTGATGTCTCAGCCTGGTCAGCTCTATCTAACTCTTCTTGAACTTCATCCCTGGGCCCTAGGGCGTTTTCCTGAGTTGGGGCAGCAGGAGCATTTGGATCCAAGAGCCAGTTGGCTTTGTCCTGCGGACGCATTCGGGTGCGAGAGGGCATGATAATGCTTTGGATAGTGCGGCCTCGCACGACCGGATGATATTTCCCACCTGCGCGGGATCTAATTAGGTTAGAGACGCGACAATGGTCGGTGTCTAGGAAGACAGGGGGCATCTGGCGAAGGTTCTAGAGGTGGTCGCCAAGACCGAGGCCTAAGGCGATAGAAGTGACGATTCCACCAAAATAGAATGGTTTTGAGCCGCGGTTGCAGTTGGCTTGAATGTGAGCCAAGAGGAATGGGGCAGCGTCAACGGGTTCCGAAGCAAACACGCAACGGAGAAAGAACAGCTCCTTCGAGTTGACTTTGTGGTTACTGTCACGAGCGAAGATGGTGTTGCTCAACACGCGATGAAAGTAGCGGATTGTTGGGTTGTGGATGTGAGTGGCATTCAGAGTCTCCCAACTTTCAGCAGTGGTGCCGGTCAGTTGGTTCCATAGAGGGAAAGCTTCCCGGTAGAACTGATCGGAGGGGCAGCGATGAGCGTCGTCGCCGTGAGGAAACTGCAACATGTCGGCGATACGGTCTTGGTTGATTTGATATTCGGTGCCGAACATGCGGAAGCAAGCAACACCGGTGAGCTGATTTGTATCACCGGGTGAAGTCACGTACGTGAAGGAACTGAGAAACTCCAGTGTGAGTTGCTCGTAGGTGGGTTGAGGGTTGGTGCAGAGATGCCAAATGCCGGCCCTCTGCAGCATCCAAGTGACACCATCCAGAATTCCCAGTTCTGTCAAAGAATCTAGGTGAGCATATCGGGTTGGTTGAAGCGATCGTTGATGGAAGGCTATGTAGTTGGTCCTCTGTCTTTCGCCGGCCTCGCCTTCTCGGGAAATGATATTGTTCAAGTTGGGGTTTTCACGATTTTGCCTAGCCATTTTTCATGAGAGAGGTGCAGAGATGGAGAATAGATAGTTTCTGTGGATGGAGAAGTAGGGGAATTCAGAGGTCAATATATAGGAGTGAAATGGAAGTTGAAATGGTGGTGGATTAATGGGGAATTCGGAAGGTTGTAGTGGGGTTTGAATGTGTGAAAGTGGGAAATTAGGAGAGTGGAGGTGGAAAGGTTTGTAACCCCTGTTTTGACAGAATTGGGGTTTTATTCGCGTGACGACCGTCAGGGGTGTGTGACGGTCGTAATACGCGTGACGACCATCATGGATGTGTGATGACCGTCACATCAGCAAAGTCTGCAGAATTGTAGAAGTTTTCTTATGGGGCATTTTCACAGTGGAATATGTGATTTTTAATTCTATTGCAGTATGATAGACTAGTTACAAAATAGAAGATAACGGGAAAAAAAAAATGAAAGGAATACCGGAATGAAATTGAAATAACATTGAATCTAAAAACGAGTTTAATGTAATACAATACTCAAAGAGAAACAATTGCGAAATTCAATAATGGGAAACAACGTGAAATGCAGTAAACTAAACTTAAAAAGAAATTAAAACATCACTCCTTTGGTTGCTTCAAGTTGTTGATCTGCTGAATAACGTCATCAAATTGGTCGTTAACTACGTCCATATAAGTAACGACATCCATGTGAAGTTGCTTTAGTTCATCTTTTATAGTGGTTAGTTCCAGCTTGAAATCATCCATAGTTCTCAGAACAGTGTCCAACTTGTCTGTGTCTTGTTCAGGAGTGAGGTCAAGAAAGTTATGGTATTTAGGAGGGGTCTCAGGATCTGTCTCCACTTCGGACTCATAATCTTTGTAGTACATATAGTCATGTGCTTCGGATATGTGGTCACTATCGTACATGTAAGCCTGGGGTGTGGAGTGAGGTGATGGAGGTCCCATAGGTTCGTCCAATTCATAAAGCCAATTGTTTCTGTTGTGGATACTCGTTAGCTCGTGGTTGGGCAATGTGAGAAGGTGGACAGGTTGATCAGCGATGAGGTATTCGTAGGCTCCTGGTCCTAAGGTACCTAAGATATGTCTGTTGAAGCAAAATTGGATGTCCCATTGATCTGAGATTGCCGAAACGAATGGCTCTGTTCAGGTGGTACCTCAGGCCAATTTCGTGGGCAATCATGGTGACTAAGCCTCCTATTAAGATGGGTGAATGAGGTTCCTGATTAAGACGTATGAATGCCCTCATCATAAAAGGGACAGTATTGACAGGGCGGCCTTGTGAAGCACAAAAAAGGATGAACAACTCTTCTTTGGAAACTGTGGTAATGTTTTCTTCCTTCCCAAAAAGGGTATGGGCCAAAATCCTATGAAAGTAACGGAGTGCTGGATTATGTATCTCATTATTGTGCATTTCATTCGGTTCAGGGTGATAGTTACCTGTGATGGTACCCCAGAATTATTCTAACTCGAGATCAAAATCCTCTTCAGTGTTGGTAAACACAAAAGGTCCGCTAGGGAAGCCTAGGATGTTAGCTAACGACGTACGGTTGTGGGTGTGGTCCATTCCAAACATTCTAAAGGTTATCAGCTCTTTGGTGGATCCAAAGCCATGTTCGGGTAAGTAGCTTAAGGAGCTAAGGAATTCGAACGTGAGTTCGCGGTAGGTAGCAAATCGGGTCTTTAGAGCAGTTTGCTCCCAGCCTAATTGGTTAAATAGATACTGAATGCTATCCTGGATTCCTAGCTTATCCATGGTGGATCTATCGTAGTACAAAGTCGAAGCGATGTTTCTCTGAGTCAGTGCCTCAAATCTGGCCTTGTGAGCTAGTCCTCTAAATACAACGGTCGTAACGTCAATGTCAGCCATACTCGGAGGTTAGTCGGATAAAAATGTGAGAAAGGTAGGATGCCTTTAAAATCCTGGAAAGGTTGAAATAACATTTACTCAGATTAGATTTTTAAGAAGCAAAAGGTGATAAAAGAAAGAAAAATAAAATAAAATAAATAGTAGAAAATAAGAAAAATAGAAATTTATGGAAATTATTAGTTAAAATGAAAACATAGTTTCAGTAAATTTAGAAGGAAAACGGGAAAAATTGGGTTGCCTCCCAATCAGCGCTGTTTTTAACGTCAAAAGCCTGACGATAGCTTGGCTGCAAGCTATTCGGGGGTTTGAGCGGGAAGCTCGAGCAATTTCACACTGCTCACGTGGTGGCTGTTTTCGTTTTGGTTATAATGCTTCAAACGCTGTCCGTTTACTATAAACGGTGCATTGATTTGATTTCTGATTTCAACAACTCCACTTTTAAGGATTTTGGTTACCGCAAAAGGTCCAGACCATCTGGATTTTAATTTTCCAGGGAAAAGTTCTAATCTTGAGTTGAATAGGAGCACGACGTCTCCCATACTGAATTGTTTCCGGATCGAACGTTTATCATGTCATTTCTTGGTTCTTTCTTTGTAGATGCGGGCATTCTCATATGCGTCCAACCTGAGCTCTTCCAATTCTTGAAGGTTCAAGATTTGTTTTTCTCCTGCCGCTGTGTAGTTGAAGTTCAGCGTCTTAATAGCCCAAAAGGCTTTATGCTCTAATTCCACTGGCAGGTGACAGGATTTTCCGTAAACTAATTTAAATGGTGTGGTACCTATTGGTGTCTTAAAGGCGGTCCTATAAGCCCATAAAGCTTCGTTCAGTTTTGATGACCAATCTTTCCTGGAGGTTGCGACAGTCTTTTCCAAGATTTGCTTTATTTCTCTGTTCGAGACCTCCACCTGTCCACTAGTTTGTGGATGATATGGTGTAGCTACGCGGTGTTTGACTCCGTATTTGGAGAGGAGTTTGTCAAAGATTCGTGATATGAAGTGCGAACCACCGTCACTAATGACGAGTTTGGGCACACCGAATCTAAGAAAGATTGTGTTTCTAAAGAGTTTGACGACTACTCGCGCGTCATTTGTTGAAGCGGCAACGACCACTATCCATTTGGATACATAATCGACAGCGACGAATATATATTTGTTTCCAAAAGAAGACGGGAAATGTCCCATGAAGTCTATTCCCCAGACGTCAAAGATTTCTACTTCTAAAATTCCTTTCTGAGGCATCTCATCGCGTCGTGAGATGTTGCCAGTGCGTTGGCACCGGTCGCATTTGAGTACAGCGATATGGACATCCTTCCAGAGGCTGGGCCAAAATAGGCCAGATTGTAGAATTTTAGCGCACGTCTTTGAAGTACTAGCATGACCACCATAAGGTGCTGAATGACATTGGGAAATGATGCCTTCTATTTCTTCCTCTGGGACACATCGACGATATATATTGTCAGCGCCTCGTTTGAAGAGTAGAGATTCGTCCCAATAGTAATGTTTTAAGTCGTGGAAGAATTTCTTCTTTTGTTGATAAGTTAGGTCCGGTGGAAGCACGTTTGCGGCTAAGTAATTAACGATGTCGGAAAACCAAGGCAAAGTGGCTTGGGCATAGACAGCTTCCACGGCTTTTTCAAGTTCTGGTTCTTCCGAGGTTGAGTTGGACGTATCGCTTTCCAATTTGGCTATTAGAGGTTCGTAGGGAAAGTCGTCATTGATAGGCACGGACTCTTGTTTAATGCCCTCTATTCGGGATAAGTGATCTGCAACTACGTTCTCGGTCCCTTTCTTATCATTAATTTCTAAGTCGAACTCTTGCAATAATAGGATCCATCTCAATAATCTTGGTTTGGCGTCCTTTTTGCTTATTAGGTACCTAATGGCAGCGTGATCTGTGTATATGATTATTTTGGTTCCTACCAAGTAGGAACGAAATTTGTCAAGTGCAAACACAACTGCTAGAAGTTCCTTTTCTGTTATGGCGTAGTTCATTTGGGCAGGGTCTAAAGTTCTACTGGCGTAGTAGATTGCGTGAAGCTTCTTGTCTTTCCTTTGTCCTAGAATTGCGCCTACAACATAATCACTCGCATCGCACATGATTTCGAATGGTACCCGCCAATCGGGGGGCTGCATGATTGGTGCAGTGATGAGCGATGTCTTTAGAGTTTCGAATGCTTCTAAGCATCCTTTGTCGAAAACGAACTCGACATCTTTCATTAACAAACCTGTAAGAGGTTTTGTGATTTTCGAGAAATCCTTTATGAATCTTCGGTAGAATCCAGCGTGTCCTAAAAAGCTTAGTATTTCTCATACGGTTTTCGGAGGTTGAAGATCCTTTATGATCTCTATTTTAGATTTGTCAACTTCAATCCCTTTTTCAGATATGACGTGTCTTAAAATGATGCCTTGTCGAACCATGAAATGGCATTTCTCCCAATTAAGGACAAGGTTCACTTTAGCGCATCTTTTGAGTACCATTTCTAAATTTGACAGGCAGCTTTCAAAGCTTTATCCGCATACAGAGAAGTCATCCATGAACACTTCCATTATGTCATCTATGAAATCCGCAAAGATTGCCATCATGCATCTTTGGAAGGTTGCTGGAGCATTGCATAGTCTGAACAGCATTCGGCGATAAGCAAAAGTGCCATAAGGACAGGTGAATGTTGTCTTTTCTTGGTCATCGGGGTGAATAGGAATTTGAAAGAATCTCGAATAACCATCTAGATAGCAGAAGTACGAATGTTTCGCTAGTATTTCCAACATCCGGTCTATGAAAGGTAAAGGGAAGTGATCTTTCCGAGTCGCCTTATTCAGTTTTCTGTAATCGATACACATCCTGCTTCTGGTCACAACTCTTTGGGTTATCGATTCACCTTTCGCATTTTTCACTACAGTAACGCCTCCTTTCTTTGGCACTACGTGTACTGGGCTGACCCATTGGTTGTCGGAGATGGGGTATATGATTCTAGCGTCTAGTAACTTTTTCACCTCGTCTTTGACTACAGTGCTTAGGATCGGGTTTATCCTTCTCTGATGTTCTCTTGAAGTTTTGCAGTCTTCCTCTAGCATGATACGATGCATATAGATGGAAGGAATTATGCCTTTTAGATCGCTTATATTGTAGCCTAACGTAGTTGGGTATTTCCTTAGGACTTCTAGTAATTGCTCAGTTTTTGACTGTCCTAAATTTGCATTGACTATTACTGGTCTTTTGAATTCTGTATCTAAGAACTCATACCTGAGGGTTTTAGGTAGTTCTTTAAGTTCTAAAGCTGGGTTTTTCGGACCTGTCATGTGATTTGGGGTTAGTGCTAAGATCTCGCTCAGACTATCATCTTTGTATGGTGCACGCCAGTTGTCGTCTTCATGAATAGCAGGGATTTGGATCTTCATGATTTCAGAATATGTAATTTCTTCCTTCTCTAATTCTCGTATGCATTCGTCAATGACATCTACTATATAGAATGTGTCATCTATAGCTGGTGCCTTCAAGAACTTAGTAAGGATGAACTCTATCTTTTCTTCTCCTACTTCGAATGTTAGCCTTCCTTTCTTTACGTCTATGATAGCTCCGACTGTCACTAGGAACGGTCTTCCTAGGATAATTGGGGTAACAGAGTCCTCTTTGATGTCCATGATTATGAAGTCGGTTGGGATATAGAATTGGCCTATGCGTACTGGGACGTTTTCCAACACACCGACAGGATATTTGACTGATCGGTCAGCCAATTTCACGGACATTTTAGTTGGTCTTAGTTCTCCCATATTCAGCTTTTTGCATATAGATAAGGGCATGACACTTATACTGGCTCCTAGATCGCATAGAGCTTTGTCTATAATGAACTTTCCTATGACGCAAGGTATGGAGAAACTACCTGGGTCTTTTAGTTTATGAGGCATGTTGTTTTGAATGATTGCGCTACATTCGGCAGTAAGTGTAACTATTTCGTTATCCTCGATTTTCCTTTTGTTAGACAAGATTTCTTTAAGAAACTTAGCGTATGACGACATTTGAGTTATCGCTTCTGTGAAAGGAATAGTGATATTTAGTTGTTTCAGAAGTTCAACGAATTTCTTAAATTGTCCTGAAGTTTTGGAATTTATGAATCTTTGAGGATAAGGGATAGGTGGTTTATATGGCGCTGGAGGCACATATGGGTCTTTTTCTTTGGCGGCCTTTTGCTCGTCACATTCCTTCTTTTCTATTTCAGACTCCTTTTCTGTTGGTTTATCAGATTTCTAATGCATGACTAAATCTTCATTCCTAGGGTCTGTTGGGCCTTCCAATTCTTTTCCACTTCTCAATATGACAACGTTTGCATGACCTTTCGGATTAGGTTCTGGCTGACCTGGAAATGTCCCAGCTGGTGCGGCTGCAGAGGCTTGTTGTTGAGCCACTTGTGATATCTGCGTTTTGAGTATTTTATTGTGGGTGGCTAAAGCGTCTACTTTTCTGGTCAGCTGTTTAATTTGCTCGCTAGTGTGTATGTTTTGATTCAGGATTCTTTATTTGTTTGAGCTTGAGTAGCTATGAATTTTTCCATCATCACTTCGAGATTTGATTTCCTAGGGGCAGTCTGGGCGGCAGCGGATGGTTTCTGATATCCTGGCGGAGCAACTGGTGCTTGCAAGGCATTATCGCTTTTGTAGGAAAAGTTTGGGTGGTTCCTCCATCCTGGGTTGTAAGTATTTGCGTAAGGATTTTCTTGAGCGTAGTTTACTTGGTCTGGTGGGATTCCTGCCAATAATGGGCACTCGGGCGCATTATGAGTGGCGATTCCATATAACTCGCAGTTTTGAGTTACAACAGCTACGGTGGCAGTTGGGGTAACGGTCAGACTGTCGATTTTCTGCGCTAGAGCATCTACCTTAGCGTTGAACTTTTCAAGACTGTTGATCTCGTACATCCCACCTTTCGCTGCGGGTTTCTCTGCTAGAGTTCTTTCACCTCCCCATTGGCAGTGGTTCTGAGACATGTTTTCGATAAGTTGATAGGCTTCGTTGTATGGCTTATCCATAAGTGCACCGCCTGCGGCGGCGTCTACCGTTAATCTGGTGTTATATAGAAGCCCATTTTAGAAAGTATGGATCGTCACCCAGTCTTCTAAACCGTGGTGAGGACATGCTCTCATCATATCCGTAAAACTTTCTCACGCTTCATAGAGAGATTCAGCATCTTTTTGTCGAAATCCGTTGATTTGAGCTCTAAGCATAGCAGTTTTACTTGGCGGAAAGTATCTTGCTAAGAAAACGTTCCTCAATTGTTCCCACGTTGTAACGGAGTTGGATGGTAAGGATTGTAACCAAGTCTAAGCTCTATCTCTAAGGGAGAAAGGAAAGAGACGAAGTCTTATTGCATCTGGAGTTACTCCATTTGCCTTCACTGTGTCTGCATATTGCACAAACTTCGTTAAGTGTTCATTCGGATCCTCAGTTGCATTTCCTGAGAATTGATGTTGTTGTACAACTGACAGCAATGACGGTTTCAGCTCGAAATCGTTCTGATTGATAGCGGGGGCAACAATGCTACTTCGAGGCTCCAGCTGAGAGGGGGTAGCGTAGTCCTTCAGCGGTTTGTCCTGAGGTCCGTCAGCCATCTTTGATTCTTCAACAGTAGGATGAGCTAGAAGATCAGGAATATTGTGTTTTCATTGATATTCGAGGATGCGCCTTCTTAAATGTAAGAAGCGCTCTAGTTCGGCGATTGTAGGTTGTAAGATGTCACCTTGTGAGCGAGTACTTGACATACAACCGAAGAACGAGTAGAGGGAGAGAGAATAGTTAACCTAGTCTATACTGTGTAACAAAGGATTACACTATTGACTAAACGGTTCCCCGGCAACGGCACCAAAAACTTGATCGCGACTTTCTATGTCTAACTGAACTAACTGCAAGTGCACAGTCTATCGCGTAGTAATAAAAGATATCGATCCCACAGGGACTCGTAATCAAGCTAGTATTTTCGGGTGTTATTGTGTTTAGCTAGGTTGGTATAGTTTTAGGGGAATAAAAGCAAAATAAGTGTGTAAACTATAGGGGAACTAAAAATGTTACTTAAGGTATAAATGCTTGAATCGGTATGCAATATGTTGGTTCTTCAAGGATTCGACAAGTCACCGGTGTTTTGGGTGTTTTCAAAAATAGTTTAAGAAGAAAATGACGGTTTAAAGACCATTGTCTCATGATGGTTGTTGACGCTAGTCGCAACTCTAAGGCGAAACGTATGTTGTCGCTATCCCGTTCGCGGTTAAAATTACTTTTTGAAAACCATTAAGCTCTAATCCTTTTTAAAGCGTTGTCGCTGTTTTTAAAACAAATGATTAGTTTTTTAATACCTGGACTTAACCTCAGTTGTCGCTTGTTGGTTTGTACCTTTATGAATTTCCCACTATCGTGGCAAAACTGCTTTTAAATAAGTTCTCGCTGTCGCGACGAACATTTCTTTTAGAAAAATCAATTTAAAAACTAAAGCCATAAATAAGTTTGAAAAGGAAAGTATACACCAATTATTATCGAATCCCATCTGACTACCTATTACATACCGATTACTTTAATTTAGCCGGACATGGAATATAAACTAAGAACACGTAAACAATGGCAGAAAATATAAATATGCATCATAATGGGAAATAGAATTCAATTAACGATTAAAAATGAGAACCTGTAAATAATTTAATTGGCTTTTGGGAAATCCTCCAAAATGACGACAGGATTTAGTCTTGGTGCCAATTACTCGTACAGAATAGAATTGAAAAGTAAAAACACAATTGCAAGGAAGGAAAGAAAAAGGAAACAATAAACAATAAGAAACTCTGAAGCTCAAAAATTGCTATGAAAATAAATTGGCAGCACTTCGTGTCTTCAATGCCGCTCCCCTTTTCTGGTACCAGCTCCCTCCTATTATAGATGGAATTTCCAACAGTTAATTGCCTCAGGAAGTGGGATTGATCTCAGAAAATGTAGGAGTTAGTGGTCCACTCCTTTTGGTATTTTGAAAGCACTCACAGCATGTGCAACATTTCTGCACTTTTTATTTGCATGACGGTCGTCATGGATGTGTGACGGTCGTAACACGTATGACGGTCGTCATGGCTTGTGACGGTCGTCACATCAGCAAAATTCGTATTTGCTGTTTTTTGCCTGTTTTTCATCTGGTTTTCATCTGTAATTGCTTGTTTTCTTCATCTTGCTCCATTTGAGCATGAACTTTGAATACATGCAAAATACTGGATAAATATTGTGGAAATACCCGAAATCGGAGTGAAACCAGTCACTGATTAGTAAAAATGTATGTCATTATATATATATACGATTTCGCGTTATCATGATGTATGATGACTATTATGATGAGATATGATGATATGTTGTATGATGATGATTATTGTGGTGAGATATGATAATATGACGTTTGATGATGATGAATATGATGAATGATGATGCACCTATGATGTTAATATGAGGATGATTTTGTGAAGTGTGCATCATGCATTCATGTGCATCCGGACTTCGGTTCAGGACCTCGATTACTTTGGCTTCAATCCCACTGTGCGGATGTGAAGTATTTTGATATGCTTCGATTCTCAAGTAGAATCGATCCTATTGATGGGGATCTATGAAGGGTTGATGGCCCAGTGTCCATCGAGTTATGATGATTGGTACCACATGCATTGAGTTGTGTCACATTGCATGTATGAGTCTTTTTGTATGAATTATGACGTTGTGGCCTTTGAGGCATATTTGAGTAATATGAATGTGTTGGATATAATTATGAGTAATATGCCGTTTATGCATTAATTGTTATACATTGATTATTATGAATTGTTTTACTCACCCTGCCTGTTTGAATGTTACCTCCACATGGGTAACATCAGATGAGCAAGTTAAGACGTGGACGCCGCCGAGGAGTCATTTTTGAAGTTTTGAGTTATTAGCTTATTTAGTTTCTTAGAGGGTCTTGCTCTGATATGTAACATCGGGTTGGGTTCTTTGAGTTGATTTTATATCAGTGGGTTATTTTACTTATTTTCCCTTTTTGAGGAAAACTTTGACTTATGCTTTGAGTTCCGCTGTTTATGATGTTCTGATGTACTTTGAGGAAAACCCGTAGTTACGGAGTATGGACCTATTTTGATGAATTTGATAAATGTATGCCCTTTTAGTGGCTTTTTAATGAGATTTATTTATTCACTCTGATTTTTGTGTTATTTTGCCTTGATAATTTTGGGGTAGAAAAAGGGTGTTACAATTTCCATGGAACCATTTTGTATAACATTCCATACCTTTCAATCAATGAAATTGATATGCACGTGCATAAAATCTTTCGAATAACTATAGTTCTCACCATTAAAAACTGGTGCTCCATTGTAAGTCCCTTTTGGTTCGTTTGCCATATTCTAAAAAGTTATATGCGAAACACGAAATGAACCGATGCTTGGGATAGCACTTGTTAGACGACAACAATGATCAATAAAGGGGGTTGAATAAATCACTAATTCATAAACTGAGTCCGTGCTTAAAAGAAATTTGTTATTTAAAATTTATGCAGGAGCGACCGAGGAACTAAGGTCGTCTAAATGAACCATTACTTAAAAGATCGGATATGCGATAAGCCAAGATGGAATATCGAATCCAATGAGAAAACGAATTAATATTTGAACACCAATCAATACAATTTGATTCACTTAAGGTTGTGTAATTTCCAATGGCTTGTGAAAAATAAACTAAAATTGACAACAACACAAATGGTTTGTGTGCGATCAATTTGTCGAACACTTGGTGTGCAAAACACCTTAAGTGAAATTCTCTAAGTAACGGTGTTGTACCCCAAAATTTGCCCAGCCTTTTTCTTAGCTTGGCTTATTTTTTAATTTCATTTTCATAAGATTTGCATTTGCATTTGCATATCATAGTCCTTTTCAGGGGATCAAGATATGGTGTGAATATCAAGAGCAAGAGTATCAAGGGTTTCAAGCCTAAGCAAGTTTGCTTATCTCTTATCTTGGAGACCAAACAAAGATCATCAAAGGATCTCAAGTTCATGGTTATTGATGGAGGATATTGGATAAGCTTATTGAGTTCTTTGAGAGCCATTGTGGAGCTTATTTAAGTTGTCATATCAGGTGCAAGAGGTTGCAGTCAAGGATTGTACACCTAGGGTTTCATCTGCCTAGTGCAAGGTCCACTATGGATTTAAAGGAGTTTGAGACTTGGCTCTAAGTCATTTGAGTCATGGGAAGTTGTGTAGATACCCCTAGGATGTCATTTCAAGTTCAAATCAAGAGTAATCAAGAGTTACTAAATTGGGGTTTCTAAGCATTTCAGTGTAAAATCCCTTATTTGGTGCCAATCTTCAAGGCCAAATTACCTTATGATACAAGGGTAATATCACTTTGACACAAACATGAGACTTGTAGGGCAAGTTCTAAGCTTTATTTTGAGTACTAGAAATCATCCATTGGTTTTATGGAACTCAACTTATGATGCCACCAAGTTATGGATCCTCAGATTAATGTATTTTCAGTCAACAAAAGTCAACCAACTTCCAAGACACTTTTGACCTAGAATCATGTTTCACCTCAACTTGACTCAAACATGAAAGATGCTACTCATTATCTTGTATTTCCAAATAGTACTATAAGTCCTTAATCTCATTTGTAGACCTCAAGTTATGAAGCTTACAAGGCAAGGGTATTTTGGGAAAGTGAGATTATAGGTCATTTTTATTATAGGTCTTGTTCATATACTTATGCACTTCAAGTGAAACTTTTTCCAACATGAGAGTTGCTCCAAATGACCTCGTTTTCATCATGGAACACCAAGTTGCCATGGATTATGCTTGAATAAGGAGATTGGTTAAGAAATTTCAAAGGAAAATGGACTTAAAATCATGAATTCAATTGATTAAGTTTGAGGACTTTTTCATGCCATATTTGTACTCATTTTGATTCACAATTGTCCAACAAGAAGAATGCACCAATTAATTTTGGGCCATGCTAGCTAGAACACGTGACTTTCAAGTTAACTTCACAAGAAAGTTTCAATTCAAATCTCCACAATTGGATCAAATTAAGACCTAAAATTAGTCTACATGTCCAATTCATGTTCCCAGCTGATGATTACAATCAAATTCAAGGTAAATTGGAGCCAAAACCACGTATGCATGAAGTGGGTTGCTAATTTGGGGATTTTCTTAATTCACTACAACCAAGCCATATTGGGCCTCCAATTGCATCCAAGTCCATCATATAAAAGTTCCAGATGAAGTTTGAACCTTCATTCATGAAAATTGGTGGAAGGAGCTCTAAATTCGAATTTGGAAAGTGAAGAGAAATTTGAAAATCTCAAATCCAGATCTAGCATAATTCAAGACGAATTGAAGTGATCCTCTTCTTCCTCAAGATCAGTGGAGTGATTCTGCACAGTTTGGATCAAGTTCAACATCATTTGAAGCTCCAATAGAGAGACTCTGTTAGGTAACCTTCAAATCCAAATTTCTCTCATGATATGCATCAAATCCATGTCGTTGTTGTTGCATCTGAAGACCTACACCTGGTAGGCAAATTCTGGTAGCTTAATTGTTGTGTTTGTGGAGTTTTACAGTTGTGCACATGAATTTTAATCCATTCGAATCTCTCAATTTATGTGTGATAAATGATTTTGGAAGCCAGATTTGGAACCTACATAGCATGGCGTTCATTTTGGTATAAAATTTCATGCGTTTTGGTTGAGTTTAGAACCTGCAACTCCGGCCAGGTCGCCGGAGAAGACGACCGGAGCTATGATTCCGGCGTCTGGTTCACTTTCAGGGATGCTGAGGTGTTTTCCATGTGTGGACATTGGACTTGTTGACTTGCTTGGATCAACGGTTCAGATCTGGCTGACCAACTCGCATGTAATGTTGACTTGCCATGTCATTTAATTGTACGTTGTGTTTTGATGCTTGATCTGATTGTGTTTTGTTTGGGCCTCATGTGCTACTTGCACCCCCTTTCCAGTCTGGGCCATTGATTTGAACTTGGATAATTGTTATTTGCCACGCTCATCTTTTTTTATTTGTTATTTTATTTTAATTGTTTTCTATTTTGTTTTAATTCAATTAAAAATACCTCTAATGATTATAAAATTCCACAAAAATATTTTTAAGACACTTTGATGTGTCATTTAATTTTTGATATTTTTTATTTTATTTTTCCTTTTATTTTTCAATTAAAAAATGGAATTAATTAATGGAGGTGTTTTTAAATGGATTTTCACTTGTTTCTTTTGATTTCATGCCAGTTTCTTGACCAATCGTTATCTCCTACAAATGAGACTTCTTCCTAATCTTGATGATGAGTTGAAGAGTATCTGAGGATGATTTAAGTCATGGTTTGACCATTCTTGGTTTGACTTTTAAGTCATTTTTGTTGACCCTCGATTATTCCATCCCAAAGTGGTACACCTTATGGATTTATTTCCTTTGGTGGTGCTTTGATGGAACATTGCCTTGGTGCTTTTTGAATCTGGTTGCCAACATCTTGATGTACTTCTTGTATTTTATTTGGATTTAATTGAGCCATTTTCCTATTTTTGGAGTAGCTTGCAAGTAAAGTTATCCCTAAGGATGGTTCATACAAACCTTTGACCTAGTTTGGAAGGGAAATGACTCCTATGGATCCCTTGAGCTCTCAACTCCTTTTGAACCACACTTCTAACACATTGAGGTGCTTGGATACAAAATTATAGGTCACACACTTGCTTTTTGGTTGTTCAAAGTTACATATCTTGTAGGCTTTCAATTTGAAGTTCAAGTGGTGAAGAGTTTGAGACCTAGGTCTCATACCTTGCCTAATTTTGCAATTCTCTTGATGTGTGTTCCTCCCTTGCTTTGTGCACTCTTTATTCTCATCCTTGCCTCTATCCAAGGACCTTTAAGTCCCATTTGTGATGTTTTGGTCCCTCCTTTGGAGGTACCTTGAACATGTCATGAATGGTTGATTCTTTGAGGACTCTTTTGAATGTTTTTTTTTTTTGCATAATCATAGTGATGCCTTTGGTTGAGTGACCTTTATGAGTTCCTTGTTGTCCTCATCTCATATCCCATTCTCACTTTGTTTTATGTCCTCTTCTCATTGCTTTTGGCTTTCCTTTGGGCATGATGAGTGATGGTAATGGTTGTAGGAAGTTCATTTCTCCCATTTTATCTCACCCTTGTTTGTATCCTTGTTTGTGTGTGTGCATTCTTCTCTTTGCTTGCATCCTTTTGAATCTTCTCATATGCATGCTTGAGGTTGAGATGTGCTTGTGGAGGCTACTGCCCCACACTTTGTTCCCCTCTCACTTTCATTCTAATTGTGCATTGCATATTTGCCTACCTTTTTTCTTCTTTTCTTATGTTGCTTCCTTCTTCTTTCTTCTTTGCCATGTTCCCTTAGGACCTCTAATATCTCTTGTTCAAGATTGATTATGATAGACCTTAGGCTTGAACCTATGCATGATAATATTAGGTAGCATTCCCTCCTAATCCCAATCATAGGTGCACTTTGCATGAAAACATTAGCTTGAGTTTAGTCTCCTTTTTAGAGTGTGTCTCTCTCTTCTCATCTTCAAACATTCTCAAGACACTTAATAATGATTAATGAGTGTTGTACGCTACGAGACTTAAGTATTTGGAAAATGATGATTGGGGGGCCTCCTCTCAATTGTCTAGAGTGTTTAGCGTATGTCCTTTGGATGATATGCGACGCATTCGTTCCTAAATCATAGTCTTTAGTG
>CAWUDS030003418.1:0-21270 GCA_963859935.3 Lathyrus sativus
CTCCAGCAAACAAGATTCATTTAACAAGATGAGGTGGGGATGTTACAGTACTCACTGACTTCCAAAGGATGCCATTGAGAACTTAACATCAAAGGAGAGGCTCTCTCAAAGTTCTACCTTATGGGCAAGGTCACTAATCCCTCCAAAGGAGAGAGGTGAATACCCTTAAGGGACTCTGTGTCATAGAGAAGGAAGGAGGTGAACAAAACACTCCTTGTTTATTGAACAAAGTATTCTATCTGGGGCTCTGCCTATGCACCTATAAACCTATAAACAACACAACAAAAACTATGCTAAACTCCTCTGCAAGGTCTTCAAAGCTTCCATGATGATCCACAAGGTCTTCAACTCAATCTTCAAAACTCACACACTCAAAAGAGAAGGAAAGAAAACACAACAATACAACTTATGCCTTTAAGCAACACACATACTATCCATACATTCAAAAATCAATGAAAAATACTAAAACACCATGCAATATTCTAGTAAAATTCTAGGGGATTCTATACATACTTACCCTTAACCCATATATTCCCCATACACTAATTTGGCCTATAAACCCCAAAACAATTTTGTTGAAGTTCAAGTATACTACTTAAAAACCCTAATTAGAGCACCTAAATGTCTAACAATCAAACTACATCAAATTTTAATCCACAAATCAAGAGATAAATCCTACATGAAACTAGGGTTCAATATCTAACTATGCCAAAAAGAATGGCTCAAAAATCCTAAGGGAAGGTCCTAAAACAATTCTTGCAAAATAAGGTATCAACCAAAAGAAAATAATTGTCCTATTTAAAAGAAAATACCACCATAAATTCTACATTAAAAATAAAATTTCATTTTTATTTTTATATTTTTCTACACATTATTGTCTAAACATAGAAAAAAGAATGAGTAAAAAATCATTATTTATTAATTACTTATGAATTTTTAAAGGTGGCAAAAATATTAAAAGAATTAAAAAGAATGCAAAATAATATAAAAGGGAGGGGGGTGGAAATAGTGGGTCAGATCAGTTCATTTCATTTGGGCCAGATGAAAAGGGGGGTGCGGATATGAAAGAGGCCAAAGCCCAGACGCGTTGTTTAAGTGAAACGACTGCGTTTTCTCATTCAAAATTTCCCTCCGTTTTCTGGGCGAACGAGGACCGCGCGATGAAGTCTTCAGTCAACGTTTACCAGCTTGATCCAACGGCATTCACGCGTCTTCAACCTTAAGACTGAAAACTAGGGTTTTGCAACTCCATGGAAGCCATGCATGCACGTCCTTCAAGCTTTCTGTTCTCTCTCGCCTCTCAGCCAAATTCACTCGTGTAAAGAGCAAACTTGCTCAGTTTTCCTCCCCAAACACAACCATGCCCTCAGCTTGCATTAAAACAGCCTCAAACTGTAAACCCGAAGCTCATCCTCCATTAATGCTCAAGGTTTTCATCCTCACGAAACCTCAAATTCTCGGTACTAAACTAATCCTCATGCATCACTGATCAACCTAAACTAACGCATGAATATTAAAACTCAATAACCAGCTAGTTCTTGATCTTTAAAGTATGATGTCAAATTCTCAAACTTCTCAGAATGAGCTCTAACTTCTCAAGATCCATCCCTAATGGTTGCTAGTCATAATTACCCTAACCACATGATCTAAAACTATGCAAACAGAGAGAATCGAATGAATTTGCAAACCTGCAACTTGATGATGGCAGCAATGGTTACACTCCTCTTCAATGCTTGAAACTGTCCAAAATCACTCTTTTCTTGATGATGATCTTTCTGTATGCAAAAGATTTTGTGTAGCACGCTTGAATCTTGAGATCCACTTTAAATTGCAACTTGTGTCTTGATGAAGAAAGTGCACTAAATTGAACCAATTGCAATCCAAACTTGGCTGAATTCTAATCCATGATGATGGTTGAATATGGTGAAATCAGTATTGGTGATGATTTGATGAAGGTTTTGTGAAATTGGGATCAAAATGCCATGAGAGAGAATGAGAGAATTTGTGAAGTATTTGCCAAAAAGTGAGAATCCAACCCTTGCTCAATATTCATTTCATGATTATATAGCACTCAATGGAAGTTTCCAGCACCATCTTACACTTTCCCTTGCATTCCAAGCTTGATCCAACTTGGTTATGTTTCTTTAATCATAAGTAACCTTAAGTAACTTTTATTTTTTACACTAAACTCAAAAATGTGCTTGAACCATTGTCTCTAAAATGGTTTTTCCAATCAAAATGATATATTGGATGACCCCATTTGGATTCCTAAATCTTCCAAACCAATTTCCAATTCCAACTTTTAAACTTATATGCCATTTTTAGTTCATTTTTGACCAATCATGCAAGTCCATGCTATGAGCTCTTTCAACAATTCATGACCTTCTTTCTAGACTTAAAATCATATTTTGAGCAACTTTCATGTTTTGAGTTTTTCCATTTGAGGCTTGGAAATAGGAGTTTTAGGCATTGGCTAAAATGACCTATAACTGACAAATGACCAAAATACCCCTGTCTTGTTCAAACCATAAGTTGAGTTCCACAAATCCTATCAAGGACTTCTACCACTCAAATTAAAGCTAAGAAGATGCCCTCCAACATTCATGTTGACCAAGAGATCATAGTAATCATCCTACTAGGGCAAAAGTTGTCTGCAAGTTGGGTGACTTTTAAGGACCCAGATTCACACACCTCTGCTGACCTGTAATTTGTCAAAACCATAACTTGAGCTCTGCAACTCCTATCAAGGACTTCCACCACTCAAATTAAAGCTAAGAACAAGCTCTACAACATTCATGTTGTGGGGAAGAGGAGATATCAATCACATCTAGAGCTAAAACTACCTGGAAAATAGGGATCAAATTAGGGTTTTTCACTGACAATCCTTGGAGACCCTAACTTGAAACTTCTCAAACTCCTCAATCATGATGAGTTGGTCTAGGAATCATCTTTATAACATCTTTATACATCATTCCATGATCTCATGGCCCTTGGATTAGGTCTCAACCTTCTCAAAATCTTCAGTTATCCTAGGGTTGACCCAGTCAAAACCCTAATTCTACCATTCATGGTTGAATCCTCTGAACTCTTGCATAATGACTTCTCTGGGCTTCATGAATGGCTATCAAGACATCTCATAGGCTTTCTCAAAACATCAAGTTCATTCTCAAAGTCTCAGAATCATCTGAGGAGCACCCACAACTCTCAAGCTATGAAGTACACAACCCTGGTTTCAACCCACTCCTCTGAGGATCTCTTGAACTTTCTGATGAAGGTATCAACTTTCAAACACTAGATGGATAAATAATTGTTGGTCAAATTTTGGGGTGCAACAGTCGTGTTTGGTGAATGTTGGGTGATGAATTATATGATTGTTGTGATTACTACCTTTATTTCATGTATATAATTACCGATATATTTTGATCATGTTTTCTCACCCCTTTGTTGTTGTTGTGGTTTGTGCTTCTTCGGAAGTACAGATAATCTAGGTGCTTAGCTAGCTTGGATAGCGGTGTGCGAGTCCAATCTTAGGATGCTCTGATACGTAACACGGGACTTGGGTGTTCGTCTGTTTTATGTTGAAATTATTTTAAATCCTGTGACGTATCATGTTTGGTGGAATGTTAATGAACACTTTTATGTAATTGGCAGATGGCCGAGAATGTCGAATAATAATGAATATTTTTCCGCTGCTTTAATTTGAAAGCCTTTTTATGAAAAGTTATGGTGAGCTTTATGATGTGATATCCCACTTTGGTGGAGAGACTCTGATGTTTATTTGAAATAATAGTATTTTATTTGAAATTGGGAAGTGGGGTGTTACAGGCTCCCCTTCCTTAATGTTAAAGGTAGGTGCCATAGGGGTTGACTCTCCTTGACATGTGTACGAAAAGTGATATTTGCATGCATGCAGAATGACAAGTGTGGAAGATTTTCTACACAATTCAACCATCTTATTTACTTCTCTACACATCAATCAATATTTCAATTACACAAATTCAATTTTTCACTCTACCATAAATTCAAAATTCAAAATTCAAATTCAAATTTTTTACTATAAATACTTCTCCTCCTCATTGTCAAAAACTCATCAAATATATCCAACAATTCAAATTCTAACCATATTTTCTTCATATATTCACACTATATTTTCTTCATATATTCACACTATAGAAGAAATGTCTTTGTTAACATTGGGCGAAATGCATAGAGGAACATCAAGCAACATCGTGTCTTATGTAAGTATTTGTACCCGATAAATATTTCACAATGTTGTATTGATTTGTAGCATTCTACTATTGTTATAAATACAATGTTGTAATGATTTGTTTTATTGGTTTGTAGAATACTCATGACTTCCTTACTCGTGGGCATAAACATTTTCCACACGACCCGATAATTCAACCATATTTGGCGCGCACAGGATTTGGAGGGTCATCAAAATAAAGGTTAACCCGAGATTCTCCAGAAATATTAAAAATTAGAAAAACAAGAATTTATATTATACTACTAATTGGTTTATTTTTATGTCCGAATTTAAGTGGTAACACTATTCATCTGATGTATTTTGTTTTATTAGATGATATAGATAAAATAAGAACATATAGTTGGGGGTCCGCTACACTAGCGCACCTATATCAATCTTTATGTAACAACGCAATAGCAAATTCGAGAAATTTTACCGGATGTGGTGTTCTTCTTCAAGCTTGGGGTTGGTTAAGAATGACCAATTTATCACCTATCCAACAAAATAATTTCGAATTTCCATACGCTACAAGGTAATTTCTTAGACAAAAAATGACCAATCTTTCATAGTCTTTTACTTAATTAATCCTATTATTAACAAATGTTTTCTTTTAGGTGGTCTTCACTTGGGATGAATTACGACAACTGTCCCCATTTCAGTATCACCCAGTACAGAAATCTTATAGATCATTTTGGTCAAGATGATATAAGTACTAAATATTATTAGAATATAGTCTCCTTAACCTACCTATTTAAAATATAGTCTCTTAAATATTATTAGAAAATACTAAATACTATTTTTTTCTCCTACAGTTTATTTGACGGTCATATCTTGGTCTAGAAGCCATTCACGAAGTTGACCAACACGACTCTGCAGTGTGGAGTGCAAAGGTGCCGATTATCAACTTCACCACAGTGGAAATGCACAACAATGATCATGTCAAGCTTCAGTTTGGAATGCTTCAAGATATTCCATGTCCGCCAAAATGCATCCCCGACAAATATCACACTGGTAAGGTCTCCGACCAATGGGAATATTCTCCATGGACCAAGTATGCAAAACATAAGTGTCGTGAATGGAAGCATCGCCACCATTTTGTTTTGTCCGACACTGTGTTTCCATACGAGAGAAAACAGTCTATCCAATACATGAATTGATATAGGTCGGTATCCATTGGTTTCATTTCGCATCCAAGATATCTTGTTGAACCACGCCAATAAGCCTCATCATCAAGACCCCAACAACCTACCCAACCCCATTTCCAACCGCCAACCCAACCCCCACTCACACAACCACAAATCCATGAACATACCTCTACCCAATCCACCCCATTCACACAAACTTATTCACAGTCCCAATACCAACAATATCCACCACCATACCAAACGTACTCCTGCGATACAACAAACCAACTTAACACACAGTATCATACACCCAATCAACCCTTATCCACCCAAACATTTACACCCATGTCACCCTACGATCAGACAGGCTATCGTCCTGAAATTGCCTCATTGAGCCAACCACCCAACATAATTATAAAGGCACGGACAACCCTTTTAATTTGGATGACTTTGCGAAGATGAGCTCGTCTTCATGGGCCGAAATGATCCAATTTCTTGAAGACGACACGGTGGACTCGACTCCACCACAAAGACACCAAGAAATGTACGTAATCGAGGATACGTGCGAACATTTACCCATGTGTGATTAAATGAAAATTTTAATTATTATTTAATATTTAATTTATTAAATACAATTTTATTTTTATTTATTATTTAGAAATTATTAATGAAAATATTAATTATTATTTATTTATTAATTGTTAACAAATATAAATATTATTTATTAAATATTTTTTAATTATTAAATATATTTTATTAAATATTTTTAAACATATTAAATATTAAAAATTAATTTAAAAAACTCACAAGGGGTGCTTACAAAGGGGATGACGTCCCCCTTATAAATTATAAGGTGTCTCCAAAGGGGATGACGCCCTCCTATAATTTATAAGGGTGCCTCCAACACCCATGACGCTCCCGTACAAATTAAAAAAAAACGTGAAACATGAGTAAATTGATATATATGGTAAAATGTTGGGTATATTAGAATTTTGAAGGTGAAATATTGGTTAATTAGGTGAAAAATTCTTAAAATAGAGAATCAAAATTAAAAAAATACAAAATAAAGAGATTAAAATTGCAATTAAACCAAAAAAATAAATTCTTTTTCCTCTCCCCTTTCGGTTTCATTCCCTGTAAACTCTCATACTAGTAATCCTTATGGCATCATGAGTTTTTTGTTTGCCGTAGACCTTTGAATTTGAGCGTATCTTATTAACCTCACATTGCCGCTTCCGTTTATCGCCAAACTTCTCAGCTCTCACCTAGGGTTTCATTTTATTACTCACCGTATAGAAGGATATTTTTCACTGCATCCACTTCAATCATACGATTTTAGTGCAATTCAGTGTTGATTGTTCAATTGGATTCGATTCTCACACCGCCGCCGCTGCCACTTTCTTCTTCCACGTCGGTCGTTTTCTTCCGGTCCAGTTTTAAATCAGAATGGAAGAGATTGATCAGAAGTTAGAGGAGGATCATCCAAATGCAATCAACCACAGTGACAATGACATAGATGATAATGGCACACTGAATGATGTGGAAGATGATGAAGGAGAAGAAGAAAATGCATCGGAGAATGAAGAGGAAGGGGAAGGAGAAAAAGATACGGTGGATGAAGATCAGTTCAGGTTCTGTGACGGGGTAAATCCTTTGGATTTCGTAAATGACAACAATTCCGGTGTTCAACTGTACCAGAAATTGAAAGAGTTAGAGTACGAAGCTACGGCTAGCAAAAAGCGCAAAGCAACACAGCAATGTCCCATGTAAGGAACTCCATCTTTTCTAATTTGTCCAGGTTTCAGAATTTCAGTTTAATCCATAAGCTATTATAAAACAGAAAACCTCTATCCTATAAGGAACATGAAATAAATGTCCAATGAGCTATTGAAGACGAGTCTTGAATTTGAGTTCGGATGCTATGAGTGTGGAGCGAGACTGTTGATTTACATGAATGAAAACCAAATAAGTTGCTGCTAGCACTCACTTATATATGCCTAACTTATTTTGTATTGAATGGTTCTAAATGCAGAGAAGATGGTATTTCTGGAGTAAGCCCAGCTGATATGATGGAATTGATGAATTTTGGGCAAGGAAGGAGATCAAGAAAGGTATGATGTACACATGTTCAGTCACAATTGTGCAACATCTAGCAATGGAATAGGCATCAATGAATCATACATTCAGTATTGTGATTTTGGAAGAAAATTGTTTACATTCATGCCGGTTACATTTATCTGACTAATAGTTTTTTTTTTAGAGATTTTCCATTTTTTCCATGCCAGGTCTGGTGATTTTACTGCATTTTTGGTTTTTGTTTTTATTGTATATTCTTTTTTCATTAGTTTTCTGTCTTAGATGAGTGGTTTTACTAGTTCAATTCTACGCCACTTTCTTTGTCAGATTTTGGTCTTCCATTTTTTCGGTAGATTTTTTCCTTGAAACGAGTTAGATGAGAATGTGAAAAGGATGAACATTCTGAATTATATGATAAGTATTTACTTGATTATTTGTCTTTACGATAATTACATGGCACCTTTTCAATATTGTTTATATTCCAGAGGTCTAAAAAACGAGGGAGGCAAAAAGGATCAAAGAAGAAAATTGACGAAAATATATCACGAATGTTGGGCGATGCAAACATTCACTATGCAAATCGTCGTTATGAGATGGTACATTATTCTATTCTCAACCTTTGTTATTTATAACCAATTGAATGCATTCAAATCAATAATCAAATCACTTGACTATAGGGATAAATAAACTTACAAACCTCATCTCATAGAAAGATTTTCTCCACGGAATATAACTTAAATCTATACTTATCTTAACAAGACGGTTTCAGAGCCTATCAAAATATTATTGGGCCACCTGTAAACGGACTACTCTAGGCATGACAAAAAAATCCGGACTCAATCGCCCCTGCCTGGAATCTAATGGGGAAAATTCGATTTAATTGAGGGTAGGGGCAGGTGCGGGGAAAACTCAGTTTTTAGTTACGGGGGCGGGGGATGCTAGTACCCGCCCCACACCCACCCGGCCTATTAAATTTAATTTATCACCCTTATTTTCAATAACATTATTACCAATTTATCTTTCTTAAAATTAAAAGATATCAAGTTTATTAGAATTATAATTCATTTTAAAAAAAAACAAAATAAATGAAAATGACCAAGTATTATAATTATTCTTAAAATGATCAAGTATTTAATTTAATTATTAATTTTTGTTGCTATGAAAAAACATTTTAACAAAAATACAGTTTATGCGGGTGGGGGTGGGGAAACCCGTTCCTCGTTGGGGGCGGGGGCGGGGGTACAATTGTTATCCCCGACTGGGGGGGCGGGGCTGGTACATGGAGGTCGGGGCAGGGCTGGTAATGCTTAAACCCGTCCTCGCCCCGCCCCGTTGCCATGCCTAGGCTACTCGGGTCACACTCTTGATATTCGGTCCCAGGTGTGAATGAGATGATATGTCAAGTGTTTCACATCAGATGTGATGTGGCTTGAAAGAATTCTATATAAGAAAAAATTAACACCAAGCAATTTATAACTAATTGCAAAGAACTTGGTGTTAATTTTTTTCTCCTCTTTTTTTGCACGGTTTACATGTCTGTTTAAGTTTTATTTACATTAGTACTCTTATGTTAGCTATTTGCGAATTATTTATAAATTGCTTTTTTTTTGCAGGCTATTGCTGTATTGCGTGAAGTTGTCAAGCTGGAACCAAATTTACCTGAGTCGTATCACACCCTTGGACTTGTCTATAGTGCACTGGGGGAAACCGAAAAAGAAATGGGTTTTTACATGATTGCTGCTCATCTGACCCCAAAAGATTCATCACATTGGAAAAAGCTCTTTGTGTGGTCTATGTAAGATGGTTATCGTTTTTTTTACTATTCTTATTTGTTTAAACTTGCTCCCTGTGAAGTATTTAGCCGCATCGCTCTAAAGATGAAAGAAGATAAAATTGCATCATGCAATGTATTCTTAAAATAAATGACTTGTGTTAGACCTCCTATTCGAAATGTGTATAAAAGGAAAGGGCAAAACTGATTATATATCAGTTATGGGCCGGTTACTTATGAGCAGTTTGTAAATAATCATGTCTAGTTAGTTATGTATATTGTGTAACAATATAAATGGCAAAGAAACCGAACAAGGACGGCTATATTAGAATTCAGAGTGGAATTTGGAAAAAATTTCCAAGGCTCTCGGACCCCCGGAGTAGAGGTGTCTGTGTTGTATATTTCCTGTGTAATTCCGACTATGTGCAAGTGTGTTTGTTTGCATTGTCTCTGATTTGGGAACCTTTCCGCAGACAATTATTCAATAAATCAGTTGTTATTCAGTTACAAATCCTATTTTGTACTACTTTCTATCTGTATATTAATGGAGAAAATTGTTCAAAACTACTTCATTTTGCATAGAAAATACCCCTTCACTATGCTTATTTTATTAGAATTTAATGTTGTTTTGTAAGGATATAGATTCACACGATTTGTCATTTGACATGATTTGTAGAAAATTAATTTGTTGTCAGTGTTGTCGATGATAGAAGGCCAAGAATCCACCATATAAGCACCCCATTCTACCACAGCAGTACCATGGCCCATTTAACAACCACAATTATTGTTTGATCTTGCCTGCCAACTCCACGCTGTGGTATAATAGATTATACTACTCGTTTATCTAGTAGTATCTACTGCGATCAGACAATCCATATCAGATCTGGCAGGTCAGACCAATGATAAGATTTATAAGAGAAATTCATAGAATTCAATAGAGTACGTAACACAGATCTAGTTAATGAACTTCCTTACCAGCCTTAGACTGAGGCTCTCCTTTGAGAAAATAGTTCTCAGTCTTAGGCAATAGAAAAAACTTACGCTAAAATGTCCAAGTTCCAACCCTCCATATACTCATCCCAAATACATTTTACGTAACAGCATCAAACAGCAATGACCTTACATCATTTTCTAGGAGATTTTATTGCTACTCTAAAATGAGAAAAAACTTTTGATGTTGTTGGAGTTCGTCCCTTTCTAACAGAACTAAGTTTGTGCATGCTTTCCCTTTAAACAATCAGTTTATATATGGAGGAAATGGTTATTTACTAAGCAGGGAACCTGGTTAGGACTTATAATAAGGAGGAGTTTGTTAGGATTGGAGTTAAGAAGTTGGTTAGTAAGTTGATGAGTTTTAGAATAAAGTTAGAACTATACCTATGTTTATTCAAATCTACCCAGTTTTAGGAATTCTTTCCATACATCGGAGAAAGGTTCCTTCTAACAAATGATCCGACCTGCCGCACTCTTTGCCATGGAAAGATGGGTGGCAGCATTGGAGCTTTCTTCCAGTAAAATGAAGGCCAAGTTTGTCAAGCATTCAACCAAGCTGTGCAATTTGCAATCTGCAATCTGCAATCTGCAATCAACAAGATTGCTGACAGGATCACACCATTTGGCATTCAAGAAGCAAAAAGTAATATCAAAGATGAGTACCAGACACCGATGAAGAAGCCAGAACAGCGAAAGATGCAAAGTTACTGTTAAATGCCAGCGGGTTGCATGGAGAAGCTGAGCAATTGGTGGAGACACCGAAGAAGACATAACAAATATACCACTGTAAATCAACAAATGTGTCTGTGCAGCCGCAGAAAAGAGGGTAGCAAATAAAGAGAAGAGGCAGAGTGTAGGCTAAAGAAAAGGTGGCAGAAATTCTTTTCTTGGTGGCCGCGACGGATGTAGGGAAGGATGACAACAGAAGAAGAAATTATGTGGAAAACAATCAAGAACCAGAATGATCCATAGTATTGTTTTTTTTTTTTTTTTTGACAGAATGATCCATAGTATTGTTAAGTTGACCAAGTCCAACCAAAAAATACATACAGCATTTCTGTTTGATGCGGGCTTCTCAGCTACTATCCATCACTTCAAATATGATGGGGGTCTTCATCCTCTCAACAATGGGATCCTGGAGGAATTTTTATTTCTTTTCAATAGTGGGATCCCAAGGGGAATGCTTTATTTTTTTTCAACAACTATGCAACCTAAAGATAATTTTTGCTATATTGCAACCTGAAGACAATTTTTGTTAGATTGCAACCTTGATGAGAAGGTGTTTGAAGGAGTGGTGTATTGTTTGAAGGAGTGGTGTATTGTTGGGATTTAGAATAAAAGGGAGTTTGTCAGGATTGGAGTTAAGAAGTTAGTTAGTAAGATGATAATTTTGTTAGATGATTGTTAAGAGTTGTAATTTTGGTTATTATTCTTAAAAAGTCTTTAAATAGTCCTCAAGGGTAGAGGTGAAACTGAAAGATAGCTTTTGAATAATTAAATTTAGTGACTAGAGATAGCTCTAGAGTGAAAGGAGAATGCTCCTTTTGGATAGCCTTGAGTGCAAGGCTAACTTCATCATTGTAAACCTTTTGTATCTTCTCTTTCAACCCTATCAACCTTTTGTACCTTCTCTTTCAACCCTATCATCCCATTCTATTGATAGTAACAGAAAGATATTCAAATGATTCTTCTTTTCTCAATTTTGTTGATCAATCTTTATTCTAGTTAGAACTATTCCTCTGTTTATTCAAATCTGCCCAGTTTTGGGAATTCTCTCCATATATCGGAAGAAAGGTTCCTAACAAAACATTTTCAAATGTAGAGAACAAGGTGATATTGGTCAAGCCAATTATTGTATTTCAAAAGCAATAAAAGCAGACCCCAAAGATAGCATTCTTAGAAGTCATCACGCAATGCTTTATGCTGAAAGTCAAGATTATCAAAAAGCCGCCGAGGTTTATGAAGAAATATATCAACTTTGGCATGAAAATATTGATGCACTAAAAGCAGCAGCTAAGGTTAGTCGTTTTCTTTTGAGCTGGATTTGGTATGAAAATGCATTCTATTTTCTATAGATTTCATGCTTTGCTAATTTTTTTGTTGATGATTATTTTCATAGGCAGTAAACAATTGGCCTTTCTAATGCAATAACGATTGGCCATTCTGATGCAAATGAACGATTGGCCTTTTCCTCTGTTTGTCATTATAATATATTATCAGAGGTTTAGCTGGTATCTTTGTAGTGGGTGACCATTTTGGGAAAGATGATGTTTGAGGAGAGAATTTGAATTTTTATTTTTCAAAATTGATTTACGTGCAAAATCTTATGTTTATAACACTTTCTTTTAAACTTTTATATGAAGCATTAGGCTATACAATAATGAAATTAAAGCTTTAACCCAACACAATCACAATATGAAATTAAGAGAAAAAGTTGGACTGGCTCAAATACTTTAGGGCCAAAATTAGGGTCCCATGATTCCTCAAATCACTATATTTCTTTTTTTGCTAAAATGAGGCTGGCCAACCACTCCTGGAAATCAGGCCAGAATTATTTGTATATTCTGTTGGAGTTCCGTCTTGCCATTATTTACCATTGGCAGACTGTTTCCTCTTCTGCTGGAATCATGTTTTAGAATACAGGTCATAAGGAACGGCTCATATGTTTTTATGCAAATAGATATTTGACAGTATACTTTTGATATTGAAATTTGAATGAATTTTATTGCTTTCTTTTAGTTTTACCAAAAATGTGGTCAAGTTGAACGCTCAATTTGCATTCTCGAAGAGCATCTGAAGAGTAAACCAGATGGAGTTAATGCAAGTGTAGTTGATCTACTTGGTGCCATATTGATGGAAATTAAGGCTCATGATAGAGCTCTTCAGTACATAGAACAATTTCAAGTGGTCAGAAAAGAATTGCCCTTAAATTTGAAAGTCAAAGCTGGAATCTGCCATCTTCATCTTGGAAACATGGAAATGGCCCAGGTGCATTGCATGTATATTTCTAATTGAATAAACTTTGATTTGCTTGACATTGGCATACTTAATATTACTTGTTTGAACCTCAGAATATAGTGTTAGGTTTATTGGTAGTCTGGGGTATTGAGTTGGGATTTCTCAATTGGCTTTGATTTTCTCTCATACCACTTGTTAGTATCCATGATTATGGCACTTCCGAAGTCTGAATTTTTTAAAGACATTTTCCTGTAACTTTGTTTTGATTTTTCCATGTTGTGGAGATTTTTTCCCCTCTTGTTTCAGTTTTTTTAACTAGACTTCTTGTATTTTGTTTTATCATCCTTTTAATTTTTTAATTAAAATCCCTTCCTTTCTTTTGTGAAACTAAATAAAATAATATTTTAGGTTATTGTGTTTGTATTCTAGCTCCCCCTCCCCTTCCCTTGAGTTAATACAACGATGAAATGCAAACAGAATTATATGAGGCCTTTCAGTTTTACGCAATTTGTATGCATTACTTACACTATTACATGATTGACAGGTTTTCTTTAATGATTTGAAACCAGAGAATGCAAACAAGCATGTTGAGTTGATCACCGAGGTTGCAGACTCATTAATGGGCTTTGGACATTATAATTCTGCATTGGATTATTTTAAGATGATTGAAGGAAATAGTAAAAATGAAAATGTATGGTAATTTCCTATCTATTGCAATTTTCTGTTTTGATCTTATTCAGGTAATTTGATTTAGCAGACGCCTTAATATTTTTCTGTCTTACTCTCTAGTATTCAGCTGCACATTTAATGATGCCGATACTTCGATCCACTATTCCTCTCTAGCTTTGTCTGCTGTGTAAAATTCACACCGTTCTATTAAACTATAGAGAATCCTATGGAACAGTTCTCAAATATCTCACAAATTAATGGTTCTGTTGCGGTTAGAATAGGATATCAAATTATTAATTAATTTGAATCGTAAATCTTTGATTCACAACCGGTCTTTAATTTATTCGAAGGAAAGGTCAAAGGAAGGAAAAACTTAATTTTGCATCATAAACACAATGCGGGGAAAGATCTAGGGTTCGGGGGTTGGTTAAGCTTAGGGAAGGTATTAGCACCCTAAACTTCTGTAATATTCTACAGAAACGTCTTGTTTTAATGTCGCTATCTTGCTAAATTATTTGCTTAAGGGTATATGCTAGGGGTTAGAAGGTGAAAGAAAGACCTAAGGGTTAGTCCTAAGTTTACTCGTCAAGATTCGCATCTTGTGCCTACGTATCCGAGGTAGGGGATGAAATCAGAGTAATCGTAGTTCCCCAGTGAAGTCGCCATTTTCTGTTGCGGTTAGAATAAGATATAAAATTATTAATTAATTTGAATCGCAAATCTTTGATTCACAACCGGTCTTTAATTTATCCGAAGGAAAGGTCAAAGGAAGGAAACATCTAATTTTGCATCATAAACACAATGCGGGGAAAATCTAGGGTTCGGGGGTTGGTTAAGCTTAGGGAAGGTATTAGCACCCTAAACTTATGTAGTACTCTACAGGAACTATCTTGTTTTCATGCTTGCTATTTGCTTATTATCTGTCTATGTATATATTATATTGTACCTTGCTTGGGGTATCTTTGTTGTGAGATAAGTTCTACACCCGGACTTGAGTGCAATTATTATAGGAAGATGATATATTCGATGAAGCTTATAGGGAATGATTCCCGACCAAGCTGACTTGAGAATCACCGCTCAGTTGAGGCCCTCCTGAAATTTAGTTCTGTTGAACGAGTATTCGTGAAAACACTTACTATTTTCGGCTAGGAGTCTGTGATACTGGGGATCGTAGTTACCTTAACCACACTTTGGCCTTATCTAGGACGTAGTGCGAGGACTATGAGAGAGTTTGCCAAAATAGTTGCTACGCGATACTACACTCAAAAGAGATTCTCTTGAGAATATTATTAACCACCGAGTTAATAGGGAAATTGATAATATCCTAAAGATGGACTAATGACTTTGGGCACTTCTTTAGAATCCTTGTTCTGCAGGTACAACTAACCTATAGTACATATCTTTGGGAGGGGTAGACCTTGACTCCATTCATTGTTCCTTTAACCTAGGACCTTCATTTGCTTGTGTGTATTTGTGCATTGCATCCATAAAGCATCATATTGCATTAGATTTTATGGAATTTATCTTTACTTATGAACATTGCAGGATACCATGGATTACAATAGAAAAAACACTTTGAAATATTCTTTTAAGAGTCTTAAGTTGGATGACCTAAGTAAGTTAGGAGTTTTAGTTCAAGATCAAGAGGGATTCAAAAACAAGTATGGAAGGCTGTTATCTGTGTTGAAACTTCAAGTGGACGAAGGACTTCTTTCTGACGAAGGACTTCTTTCTACTTTGTTACAGTTTTATGATCCGGATTATCATTGCTTTACATTCCCATATTATCAGCTCTTACCTACCTTAGAAAGCAATTCCCAGATTATCAGCTCTTGCCTACCTTAGAAGAGTACTCTCACTTGGTGGGGTTACCTATTCTGGATAGATCTCCTTTCCCTTTCCTCTGTGACATACTCAACAATTGTCTTCTATTAGGAGGCAGATCCATATTGTACTTGTAATGTTTGATGAAGGCGTCAGATAAGTCTTGGAAACACTTGATGCAAGACTGATCCAAAGTTAGATACCATTTTGAGGTCGCACCCTTCAAATTGTCTTGGAAACAGTGAATCATCAGCTTATCATTCTCAACATGGGCAGCCATCTTACGGTAGGTAATACATGATCAGATGATTCTTTGGACAAGTAGTACCTTCATAGTAATCGAAGTTCGGAGTTTTAAACTTTGGAAGAATAACCAAACTGGAAACCAAACAGACATCTCTGGCAGCAGCACCAAAGACTTGGTCACCTTCCATCTTCCTCAATCTCTTGTCAATAGTGTCAACCTCCTCACGAAGCTTGTCACGTCGCTCGTATCCCCCATCATTATCATCAAGGATCTCATACACAGGCTCATTGAAATAAGGTTGCACGCGAGTGTGAACAGTAGCTGGTGCAAAAGTAGGAACCACTCGAGGAGCTTTAGACATCAAAGGAACAACTTGTTGAATTGGTTGGACAGTAGGAACAACAACGGGAGGAGGCACAAAACCGGGTTGAAGACCATAAGGAGGTACATTCGCAACAGTAACAGCCGGTGGAGGA
This sequence comes from Lathyrus sativus, assembly GCA_963859935.3. Classification (NCBI taxonomy): domain Eukaryota; kingdom Viridiplantae; phylum Streptophyta; class Magnoliopsida; order Fabales; family Fabaceae; genus Lathyrus; species Lathyrus sativus. The sequence continues at coordinate 16,385 of CAWUDS030003418.1, forward strand.
TCCGCAACAGTAGTGGCAATCTCAGAGACAACAGTGGGCTGAGTATCCATCTTTGCATTAATGACTCTTTTGCCCTTCATAAATTGAAGCGCGCACAGTGTGATTTTTCTGCAACAACAATAGGCTGAGCAAACTGGTTAGCGGTTAGTTAAAATGCAATGCCGAATGAAATGAAATGCGAAATAAACCTAATGATCTAAGGGTAAAATTTGGGGTATGACAGGTACCATCCATATGTAGTTGGAAGAGGCTGATAGAAGGCCAGGAAAGATGCTAGGACCTAGGATTAACAGGTTGCAGACTTCTGGGAACTGACAAAGAAAGACGGATGGGATTCTTACGTTTTTAGTGCTAGTTGCAAATTTTGGCAAGATTGGTGGTTTTAGTTTTGTTTGGTCGTAATTGAATTTCACCCTTTTTTAGTACTCGAAGACTTCTCTATATTTCTTAACAAGCTAAAAGCTTCTGTACAGCAGTTCTTATGAATATTTTATAGGTTAATTGTTGGGGAATGAATATAAGGATTATTTAGTCATCATAATCTTGATAATGAAGATCAATGTTATGGAACACAACTATAGAGATCAATTCAATAAATAAAATTTCCTCTCATATTTTCTACTTCAGAAGTCATGTGAATTATGAATTTGCAGTTTGTCCTTTCCTTTGTGTTTTTCCTTTTATCAATATTTCTTGCTGCCTGACATTTTTTTACCAGTCTTTTGGAGGAAGGAAGGGGTATGTTAGAGGAGTAATATTTGCTTATTTGAATAAAATGAAATACTTCACTGTTTGCAATTCTATCTTTATTTTGCTCATTATGATTTAATATACTTGTTGAGATTCTCACATCTAATATTGGTTATTAGTGGAAGACAAACCCTTGCCATACAAAGTTGGTTTTAAGGGGTTGATTCAGATTGGCTCAGTCAAATTCCAAATTCTAAGATTGTATCAAAGGCTACTGTAGATTTGTATGGATAGAATATTGATTATAAGTAGGAGACACCCTCTCCCAATTGGTGTCAAACTCTTAGGGTTTGATTGCGAGTTGGTTTTTGGAAGTTTTGGATGGGGAAGACTTTGGAGGGTTGCTTCTATATTTCGATACACATTTGATATTTAAAAAAAAATGATACATTAGTATATATTATCATATTATTTTTATTTTACTTTTAAAAAATATCAAATACATATAAAATACAGACGTAGCTCTTCAAAGCCTTACCTTCGAAAATCCTCTAAAAACTAACTCGCAATAGACCATTATAGTTTAAACTCGACTTGTAATTACTTATAAATAAAAGGGTAATGCTAACTTGTGCCCCAAGAGCACAAGTTAAGAAACTCACTTATAGTAAATTCGTATTGGAAAAAACAATTTAAAAATTAATCTTATATTTTAATTAAAGTTTTTACACAATTTCCAAGACAAAATTTCTTAATTTAGTTCTTAACTTGTGCCCCAAGGGCACAAGTTAGTATTACCCTAAATAAAAATATACAGAAAAAATCAATATTAGTTATATTTGGTTAATAAGGCTGATGTATCTTTCGGTGTCATTATTGTACCATCAAGCTAATCCGATATTGAAATTTAATTTCCTTCTTGCAGGGTCTTTTGTATTTGAAAATTGCTAGATGTTATCAATCCTTGGGAGAAAGGAAACATGCAATTATCTTCTTTTACAAAGGCAAGGTTTTATTTTTATTTACTATGGAATTTAGACAAATTTACTTCATGAGAACCATTCCCCTCTTGTTTTTCAATACAATGTGAAATTTCTTTACCCCCAACATTTTTATTGGCTACTGAAGTTTCTAATGAACGTTTCTTGTAGAATTTGTGCTTTTAGCCTAGCTCAGCCTAAAGAGCTAGCTCTAGAGGCGAGGATTATCCGAGCCTTATTTATATGGACTACTTTGGTCATAAGATACCATACCTATTTACATATACTATAGTTTCTAATGAAGATTTTGTTTCAGCCTTAGAAATACTACAAGATGATGTTGAAGCGCGCATAAATTTGGCTTCACTTCTAGTTGAGGAAGGAATGAAATTGAAGCCATTTCCTTGCTGTCTCCTCCAAAGGATTCTGGTAGTTGTAAAAATGTTTTTTTTTTTTTTTTTTTTTTTTTTTGTGATTGAAGTTCTTTCATGGAGATGCTAATGGCGAGGTACTTGCAGACTCTGGTGAAGCACATTCTGAAAATTCAAATATATGGTGGGTTGATGTGAGAATAAAAGTTAAGCTCTGTAACATATTTCATATTAGAGGGATGCTCAGTGAATTTGTGGATGTAAGTTTCCCTATGGTACACGAGTCGCTGCAAGTTGCAACTCCTAAACAAAAGGTAATATTTGAGAAACTATATTTATGCATACACTCTCATTTTCATACAAGCACATTCAGAGTTGAACATAGATATACGGGATGCTCACAATCACCTGTGTACATGCACTTTCTGTCCAACTTTAACCTGTTGGAAAAACTAAATGATGTCATCTAGATCTTCTAAAAATTGATTATTCTGATAAAAAGGTTCAGCCGGGGACTTGTCAGTTAGTTGTTAATTGGGTCAGTAATATCAGGTTTTTGGTTTTTAAAGTTAATATGAAAATGTTAAATGTTATGAATGGTCAGCTGGATTTTTACAACAACAACAACAACCAAACCCTATCCCACTAAGAGAGTTGGATTTTATTTGATAAAATCATGTAAAGGAAACGTCTTCTATTTAGGCAAGTGTCTTAACGACGCATGATGCAAACATGTCTTCTATTTAGGCAAGTGTCTTAACGACGCATGATGCAAACATCCCGTGCTCTCATTTGTTTTAACCCTATTCATACAAACTTCAACTGTTTCCATTTGGGTCCCTAGCTCCTTAGGTATATGTGCAACATGAAGACTCTTATAGTGTTTAGGACCAACTCATTATGAGAGCCTAAGCTTTTGGCTGCAGGCTTTGAAACATTTTATATCGATTGAATATGTGTAAGATCGACCATCTTGTTTCCATTTTTGAGCTATTTGAAGTTACTGTTTTCAGTTTGTTTTTTAATACTGTGGGATTTTTTATCCCTCCAAGTATGTACTCCCCTTTTCCTGCTTTTATAACTAAAAAAAAGGAATGCACCTTACTGGTTATTGCTGCAGGGTAACTCAAAAGAGCCCTCTCCAGAAGCGAGCTGGTTGAAAGGGCAAGGGTACTAGAGTGTCCAGAAACGGATAATGTGTTTCTACCATTCAGGCCCGTAGTTCCATCATCTGATCTGTGAGTGTTGTTTTTCACTTAGTGTAATCACATTCCTAATTGTACTTTCGCATGCATAATCTGGTGTACACACAGTAACTATATATATTGATTTGATGATTGGTGCTAGTTAACAGATTTCTGTTGATTAAGAACCTGTTTTAATTTATTGACAATTGTTGTAATCATTGTGATTCTGAATGCGGTTAACATATTTCTGTTGATTAAGAACCTGTTTTCATATTTTGACATTGACAATTGTTGTAATCATTGTGATTCTGAATGCGGTTAACAGATTTCTGTTGATTAAGAACCTGTTTTCATTTATTGACAATTGTTGTAATCATTGTGATTCTGAATGCGGTTAATAGATTTCTGTTGATTAAGAACCTGTTTTTATTTATTGACAATTGTTATAATCATTGTGATTCTGAATGCGGTAAACACATAATTAAATAAAATAGAATAGGTCCTTGTATTTTATATCTATATATCACATATTTGTGTGTATATAATATTCTCCCAGTATGTACTCGACACAGATTCACTCAAATGCTTTCTTATTCTCACGTTCCCTTGTGGTATCTAGAGCCTAGTGAGAAACCCTAATTCATGCTCACCAATGGGTCCCACTGTCTATGGGTGCCAATTTTTTGGACCTGTTTCTGTTGGATCTGAGTTTGAATGGGTGGATTCTATTATAGGTTAAAGAGCTTGTCACTAATTTGTCCTTCCAAATGTAGATATTTACTATATCTATCATTTTCATATAAGAGTTATTAGTTTTATTAATCCCAAAATCTTTGAATTATTATTATTATTATTATTGTTATTATTATTACAAATATTTTTTTAAATGATTTAATTAAAGATAGCCTCTTAGTTAGACAGTTACCATATTCTATATTTTATTAGTTATAGGATCCCCCTTGCCAAAATCTGCATGGCACTCATCATACATGGTCTTTGTGATTCAGTCTATTAGGATGCACCACTAATCTATAGCTATTTCATCTAACAATAAAAAATGGTGGTTCTAATGATTTTAAAATTATAAATGTTATAATTTGCAATTCAGTCCTCTATCTAGTATGCCTGCAAGCAGTTCTACCTTGCTTCTACCTCCACCAAAAAATGGTATCTATACTCAACCTTGCCTAGTCAATCACCACTTTACTATACTCCAAACACACCCCTAATATCTGATTCAATCACAAACGTTACAACAACTAAGCCTTATCCCACTAAGCTGGGTCGGTTCAATCACAAACATTTAATTCTAAATTTATAAACAAACCATTATCCAAAAGCAAACTAATAAATCATTTTTCATGTTCTTAGCCCTCTACATTTGCTCACAAGGTGAAAATAATTCCTTTAATGTTGTTTTATTGAATTAGGTTGAAAGCTTCCAGGGCAAAAAAGTTGCTCCAGAAAAAGGCTATTGAGAAGGAGAGAAAAAAAGCCGAGGCAGTGGCCTATGGAGTTGACTGGTTAAGTGATGATTCAGATGATGAGCCTCAGGTAATTGACAGAAACTGGCACTGAAGAGAAATAATTTGGAGAATAGGAATACTTTACTGATAATAATTCTGGTGGACAGTTTGAAGACCAGAATATTATGCTTA
>CAWUDS030003419.1:0-7500 GCA_963859935.3 Lathyrus sativus
AACAGCGTATTGGACCTGAATATGCTGGTCCTTTTGGAATGCTTCAAGCTCTAGCAGACGGAACAAAACTACTATGTCAAAGAGAATCTTATTCCATCTAGGGGAGATATTCATTTATTCAGTATTGGACCATCCATATCAGTCATATCCATTCTAATAAGTTATTCAGTAATTCCGTTTGGCTATAATTTTGTTTTATCTGATTTCAATATGGGTGTTTTTTTATGGATTGCTATTTCGAGTATTGCTCCCATTGGACTTCTTATGTCAGGATATGGCTCAAATAATAAATATTCCTTTTTGGGTGGTCTACGAGCTGCTGCTCAATCGATTAGTTATGAAATACCATTAACTCTATGTGTCTTATCAATATCTCTACGTGCGATTCGTTGAAACCGAAAAAGCTATTCGATGCTATTCTATTGCTATACTCCTCTCTTTATAGTACTATATTTCTATATAGTACTATAATTTCTGTATAGTACTATATAGCGAATAAATTGAATAGAAACCTTCATTATCTTTATTTTCTTTTTCAAAATTCTGATTGAAGAACTAAATTAGATAGTTATATGAGTGAAATAAAACAGCTTATATTGAATCTAATTTCAGAATACTAGATTCCTGCTAGTTAATAGATAGTATGATGATTTTATAAGGGCAGTCAAAATATTGAGTCTCATTTTCTATGTATAAGAATGAAATAAAATTATAAACAGAAGAGGACATTTAACCCAAGATTGGATAATTTGTCATCCTGTTTTGAAGCGGTCTCAAAAGACCAACCTTATTGAGTTTTAGTTACCATTTTTATGAATTATCATAGATATATAAAAATAAATAAGGGGGGTTAATAAAAAAGACTGGATGGTTAGAAACACCAAGATACACAAAGGATTAGTAACACAGATTTTGTAAATTATCCAAAAGAAAATTTACGCAGAATATAAAAAGAATACTAATTGGGGGCTTTAAGTTGGTAGAAAAAAGAAAGCAGTACTCCCCACAACTCCGATCCAGAGTATGCTTCCATTCAATCACTAAATAAATTACTATCAGGAACGAAAAAATCCTTTCCAATTTTTGGAGGTCCCTTTTTCATTTCATAGCACAAAAAAGAAGAATAGGAACGAAAAAAAAATAAGAAATCAAAAACGAAAAATAGATTTCTCTTTCGTTTTTGATTTCTTATATCCATATTCATGGAGATAAAATTCACATCATAATTAAGAAACGGATGTGTAATTATTTTTCGTCATTCAAAATCATGAGGGTTATTGAGAATTATAAAAGAGTATTTTATTGAAGAATTCAGTTATTACTCAACAAATTTGTATTTTCTTAGGGATGAGATCAATTCAGAAGTGCTTTAATTGGATCTTTTATGAAAATCGATTTCTCTTTCTTATTTCTAGAACAGACAGAATTGAATTGGTCTAATTCAGAACCGTTCGATAGATTTTAATCTTCTATATCTTAGGGATATATCAAGAGATAAATAATCGACCCGGTCCTTAGATTTACTTAAGGCTTTCCAGGAGCCGTATGAGGTGAAAATCTCATGTACGGTTCTGTAATAGAGATGGGAACAGGAATGTTATCACCGACTAGGATTATCTAACAGTTTAAGTACAATTGATATAGTTGATGCGCAATCAAAATATGGTTTTTGGGGTTGGAATTTGTGGCGTCAACCTATGGGTTTCATCGTTTTTATAATTTCTTCGCTAGCAGAATGTGAAAGATTACCTTTTGATTTACCAGAAGCAGAAGAAGAATTAGTAGCTGGTTATCAAACAGAATATTCAGGTATTCGATTTGGTTTATTTTACGTTGCTTCCTATTTAAACCTTTTCATTTCTTCATTATTTGTAACAGTTCTTTACTTGGGCGGTTCCAATATTTCTATTCCATACATATTTGTTTCTGAATTTTTTGAAATAAATAAAACATACGGAGTTTTTGGAACTACAATTGATCTCTTTATTACATTAGCTAAAAGCTATTTTTTCTTATTCGTTTCTATCATAACAAGATGGTCTTTGCCTAGGCTAAGAATGGATCAATTATTAAATCTTGGATGGAAATTTCTTTTACCGATTTCTCTCGGTAATCTATTATTAACAACTTCATCTCAATTGTTTTCGCTGTAAAAGATGTTCTATATTCATTACTTGTCTCAAATAAGAGAAAGAAATCAAAAAAAACTATACTATTCATAGATATTTACAATATGTTCCTTATGGTAACTGGGTTCATGAATTATGGTCAACAAACAGTACGAGCTGCAAGGTACATTGGTCAAAGTTTCATGATTATCTTATCTCACGCAAATCGTTTACCTGTAACTATTCAATATCCTTATGAAAAATTAATCACATCAGAACGTTTCCGCGGTCGAATCCATTTTGAATTTGATAAATGCATTGCTTGTGAAGTATGTGTTCGTGTATGTCCTATAGATTTACCCGTTGTTGATTGGAAAATGGAAACGGATATTCGAAAGAAACGATTGCTAAATTACAGTATTGATTTCGGAATCTGTATTTTTTGTGGTAACTGTATTGAGTATTGTCCAACAAATTGTTTATCAATGACTGAAGAATATGAACTTTCAACTTATGATCGTCATGAATTGAATTATAATCAAATTGCTTTGGGCCGTTTACCAATGTCAATAATTGATGATTATACAATTCGAACAATTCAAATCAAAAAAGACAATTTATTATAATTCAATAAAATACAACTTAAAAAAAAAACACACACAAATATTCTATATATTTCTATAGATAGAATAGATATAAATAGAATAATCTAAATCAAATATTTTAAATGTATAAAAAATGAATAATATAGTAAATATCATATTAGTAGAAATATTCTATAATTATTAGAGAACTATATTCTTCAATAGAATATATTAATATATTCTCGAAATTGAAAATATTTTGGAATTTCAATAAGATTTTCAATGGTTATATATGTTCTATCTACCTTTATACTTGAGTTTTCATATCGTTTCAAACTACTCTTTTGTATAAAGAGTGGAATGACATTGATTATATAACCATAACTATATCAATTTAAACTACTTAGGTTTTTCAATGCAAAGAAAAATTGAAATATATAAATTTTTTTTCCTGGTCATATCAATAAGGTCATGAAATTTCGATTTCGTTGTCTTTTTTTTTACATATAATGGATTTGCCTGAAACGCTGCACGATTTTCTTTTAGTCTTTCTGGGATCGGGTCTTCTATTAGGAAGTTTAGGAGTAGTATTACTTACCAACCCCATTTTTTCTGCTTTTTCGTTGGGACTGGTTCTTGTTTGTATATCTTTATTATATATTTTAGCAAACTCGCATTTTGTAGCTGCATCACAGCTACTTATTTACGTGGGAGCTATTAACATTTTAATCATATTTGCTGTGATGTTCATGAATAGTTCCGAATATTACCAAGATTTGAATCTTTGGACCGTAGGGGATGGAATTACTTTGATAGTTTGTACAAGTATTTTTGTTTCATTAATCACTATTATTTCCGATACATCATGGTACGGAATTATTTGGACTACAAGACCAAATCAGATTATTGAGCAAGATTTGATAAGTACTAGTCAACAAATTGGAATTCATTTATCAACAGATTTTTTTCTTCCATTTGAACTAATTTCCATAATTCTTTTAGTTTCTTTGATAGGTGCAATTGTCGTAGCTCGCCAGTAAGAAATCTTTAGAGAACTAGTAATAGAAATCAAGATTCTTTTTTTTTTCAATTTTCTCACATTTATTTCTGTCGAATTCTATGTGAAGTGAAAGAGTTTTTTTTTATGTAGAAATTCTTTTTTTTTTTATTGCCGATATATTCTTTTGTTAATGAATCCAAATTTATAAGGAGTTGGTCAATGATGCTCGAACATGTACTTGTTTTGAGTGCCTATTTATTTTCTATTGGTATCTATGGATTGATCACGAGCCGAAATATGGTTAGAGCCCTTATGTGTCTTGAACTTATACTGAATGCAGTTAATATAAATCTAGTAACTTTTTCTGATTTTTTTGATAATCGCCAATTAAAAGGAAATATTTTTTCAATTTTTGTTATAGCTATTGCAGCCGCTGAAGCGGCTATCGGACTGGCTATTGTTTCCTCAATTGCTCGTAACAGAAAATCAACCCGTATCAATCAATCGAATTTGTTGAATAAATAGCATTAATCCTATAATAATAAAGTAGAATTTCAAATAGTGTAATATGAATCTAATCAATTCATTTGAGTATTTATTCGACACAACTTATGATCATATCATGTTTACATTGCCTAAATCATAAGAAATGAAAGTATCCTGGTCCTCTTCGATTCCCTCTTGTAAATTTATCTAGACGCCTTTTTTTATTAACAGTTAACAATATTATCACAAATCATTGATTCATCTGGTATATAAATATACGATTCATTTACGAGTTTACTAGATCGATAATTTGCATTTTTGAACATCCAAAATTACTATAGATAATGTCACATTCAGTAAAGATTTATGATACATGTATAGGATGTACTCAATGTGTCCGAGCCTGTCCCACAGATGTATTAGAAATGATACCTTGGGGTGGATGTAAAGCTAAGCAAATAGCTTCTGCCCCAAGAACAGAGGACTGTGTTGGTTGTAAGAGGTGTGAGTCCGCTTGTCCGACGGATTTCTTAAGTGTTCGAGTTTATTTATGGCATGAAACAACTCGAAGTATGGGTCTCGCTTATTGATTCGTTTCAAAAAACACCACACGAATACGTTTTTTACTGGCAAAAACTCGTGTTCAAAATAAAAAAGAAAAAAATTCTATTTTATTTTGAGCATGGGCTTTTCTGGCCCAAGTGTATCTTATTTTTATCACGAATTTTTTTCCTTGGTTAACAATAGTTGTTGTTTTCCCAATAGCCGCAGGTTCCTTAATTTTCTTATTTCCTCATAGGGGAAATAAGGTAATTAGGTGGTATAGCATTTGTATATGCTTAATCGATCTCCTTCTAACAACCTATGCATTTTGTTATCATTTCCAATTGGATGATCCACTAATTCAACTGACGGAGAATTATAAATGGATCCATTTTTTTGATTTTTACTGGAGATTAGGAATAGATGGACTCTCCATAGGACCTATTTTACTGACAGGATTGATAACTACTTTAGCCACTTTAGCAGCTCAGCCGGTTACTCGAAAATACCAATTATTTTATTTCCTGATGTTAGCAATGTATAGCGGTCAAATAGGACCATTTTCTTCTCGAGACATTTTACTTTTTTTCATCATGTGGGAATTGGAATTAATTCCCGTTTATCTACTTTTATCCATGTGGGGGGGAAAGAAACGTTTGTATTCAGCTACAAAGTTTATTTTGTACACTGCAGGAGCTTCTGTTTTTTTATTAATGGGAATTCTGGGTATTGGTTTATATGGCTCTAATGAACCAACATTTAATTTTGAAACATTAATTAATCAATCATATCCCGTGGCACTAGAAATAATATTCTATACGGCATTTCTTATTGCTTTTGCTGTCAAATCGCCGATTATACCCTTACATACATGGTTACCAGATACCCACGGAGAGGCGCATTACAGCACTTGTATGCTTTTAGCCGGAATCTTATTAAAAATGGGAGCATATGGGTTGGTTCGAATTAATATGGAATTTTTTTCCCACGCTCATTCCATATTTTGCCCCTGGTTAATGATATTAGGTTGTATTCAAATAATCTATGCCGCTGCAACATCTTTTGGTCAACGGAATCTAAAAAAAAGAATCGCTTATTCTTCCGTATCTCATATGGGTTTTATAATTATAGGAATTGGTTCTATAAGTGATACTGGTCTCAACGGGGCCATTTTACAAATAATATCTCATGGATTTATTGGCGCTGCCCTTTTTTTCTTGGCAGGAACTAGTTATGATAGACTGCGTCTTCTTTATCTTGACGAAATGGGCGGAATGGCTATCCCAATGCCAAAAATATTCACTATTTTCACTATCTTATCAATGGCTTCTCTTGCATTGCCTGGCATGAGCGGTTTTGTTGCAGAATTGATAGTTTTTTTTGGAATAATTACTAGTCAAAAATATCTTTTCATGATGAAAATACTAATTACTTTTGTAACAGCAATTGGAATGATATTAACTCCTATTTATTTATTATCTATCTTACGGCAAATGTTCTATGGATACAAGTTTTTTAATACATCAAACTCTTCTTTTTTTGATTCTGGGCCCAGAGAATTATTTATTTCTATTTCTATCCTTATACCCATAATAGGTATTGGTATTTATCCAGATTTCATTTTCTCATTTTCGGTTGACAAGGTTGAAGCTATTCTATCTCATTTTTGATGGATGATTTTTGTGAATAAATGAATCAAAAAGATACAAAAAAATATTTTCCCGTTAGATTCATTTAAAAAATTGAAATTAGAATCGAATATGTTTGTTGTTTGTGAGAACCCCTTGAATCATTACATTACTTGATTGAAAGGGTTCTCGACGATTTATGGAAAGTATATATTTATATGCTTTCCATATTTTTCTTTATCAGGTTCTTTGAGTCAATTAGATGTAAATGAACCATAACTATGTAGTCCTATTCCTAATAGATTGATCCCCAAATAACATATCCAAATTATAAGAAATCCTATCGAGGCCACTATTGAAGAATTTACACCCTCTAATTTTTTATTTTTTCTAGTATGTAAATAAATCGCGAATATGGTCCAAGTAATAAAGGCCCAAGTTTCCTTTGGATCCCAATTCCAATAGGAACCCCATGCCTCGTTAGCCCATACTGCTCCTGAAAGAATACCTACCGTTAAAAAGAGAAAACCCATACTAATAATACGATAACCCCAACGATCCAATTGTTGAATAAATTGAGACCTATAATAATTTCTAGAAGAAGAAAAATAAGTTTTTCGTAAAACATTGTTTCTTTCATTCCTATTCATGTATTTGATTTCAACAAAATCAACTGATTTTTTTAAAGAATCAAAATTCTTGGTAAAAGAAAGAATTTGGATGACTTCTTGAAACGTAATGACTAAAATAGCCACTGATAATAATGATCCACATAAAAGAGCTGCATAGCCCAGTATCATCATACTTACGTGCATCATTAGCCAATGGGATTGTAGAGCGGGTACTAATATTACGGATTGATGCAGTTTGGTTAAAAGACCCGAAGTCGCAAAGGCTTGGGTAAAAATAACACTTGGTGCAATTATTGTACTTAAAAGGTTTTTCTCCTTTTTAAAAAAAAGAACCATATGAAAAATTGAAAAACCCCATGAAAGAAAGATTAGGGATTCATATAAATCACTAAATGGTAAATGTCCCGAAAAAAACCAACGAGTAATTAACAATCCCGTTACACAGAAAAAAGTTATTATCATGGCTTTTTTGGACAAATCATATAATCCTACAATTTCATTGACTAATAAGGTTATCAA
>CAWUDS030003419.1:17500-34584 GCA_963859935.3 Lathyrus sativus
CTAATGAAATGAATGGAGAGTCCATTTTGAAATCGTCCCGCCTGCAACCCCTGTAAACCAACGGATAAAGTAGATTTTATATTCGATTTAGGAGATTGGTGACTTACCCATTCAATGACTTTGGCACTCGACATTCCAAAAAATGGGTACTGTACTCTCGGGTCGGGTGAATTCCATAATAGACGCCTGTTGGCATGCCAACCTTCTTTCTCAGGACCTATCTGAAAAGAAAATTCTGTACTTATTGGTTGTGAATATCTGAATAGGACAAATCCCCCCGTGGATCTCTTTATTTGCTTCAAAACAAGTGGGCTCGGTCAAGGGCAATATGGATTCTCGATATTAGGGGATCTTCTCAATTGAAAGATCCCCTAATATCAACTTGAGACGACGAGAAAGAAAGTATCTATTTTATTTCATTATTCAGTGAAACCAATCGTTCGTTATTGGAAGAGATAATAACAAGCATCTCGTCTGGGAAAACCCATTTTTTTCTCAACAATGTCTTTGTGATTTGAGCCAATAGGGTTCTGTTAGATAGGAACACATTTGATAAATATTGATAACTTTCGTATAGAGTAGTAGAACGAAAAAATTCATTTGATACTGAAGTATTGGTTGTAAACCATCTCTCGCGATCAATCGATAATCTCAAATTCTGTTCTTCCATATCCTTCCTCAACCATCTTTCATCTAGATATTTCCAATAAGTTTTCTTGGTTTTGGAAGTCAAAAGTATCTGTTCCTCTGAAGAAAATTCTTCTTGATGTGAAAACACAGGATCCTCATCCTCTTGGAATAGCAAAAAGAGTGGATCTCCGGGGTCCCAAATGAAATGGCTTATGTGAAAAAAGCCTTGTTCGTTGGAAGATCTCACTCGTGTCTGGTCCTGCATGGTTCCATCCTGCAAGAACTCCGAATCATTCTCACCCTTTTCATCATAATCATCTTTGTCCTGAAATGACCCTTCCCCATAGGGAAATCTCAATTCATTGGACCCTTCGTCAAAGAGAAAGCACCAAGGGCGCCACAGTCTAGGAGCCCAAAGTATGTTTTCCAATAATTCCTCCATTAGGTCTAGCTCTAGCTCTAGCTCTATCTGTTTCGGGTCGTAGACTCCGACTCCTTCCCCTTCTTCGAACCCCGGTTCATATTTTTTATAGAGAAATCGTTCACTATTATAAATGATAGAAGAAAACCCATTTTGAAGCATCTTTAAGGGATTTCTTTCGGGCCGAAGAAGCAACGGCACTCCATCATTATCAAACCGACTTCCTGTCTCGGAGGGTCCCAGCAGAGCACCCTCTATTTCTAATAGCCCATGAACTAGATCAGAATCATTCTCACGGAGTCTATAAGAAGCATCATTGTTTTCATTAGGTCTGGGTACAGAAAAAAAGTCTTCAGCGACCGATCCGGCAGAACAACTCAAAAGATAAAGAAGTATAGTTAATTTCTTCATGCTTCTTCCAAGTTCGACGTACCATTTGTACAAAGAAGAATCCCCCTCCTGACATGCTGTCTTCTTCATATAGATAGATATAGGATCTATAGAGCAATTACTGAGAAGTAGATTTTGTGAAACAACCCTCCCTATCTGATAAAAAAGGATCCCATGATCCTGAATCTCTCTTATATGAGATCTAAAATTCCAAGTTTGTCTATGAAGAGCAAATCGAATTATATTAGTGTCTATAATAGATTTCTTTTGTATAATACTAATCGATAGCGCCTCATTAGTAAGTGCTACAAGATCAGGTACATTAGAACCTAGAGTTATAGACCCCAATCGATTAGTATTGAATATTTGCTTTTCCAAGTGAAATCCCCTAGTATATGAAAGAGTAAAAAAGTGCTTTCTTTGTTGTGGAATAAGAAGCCTTCGTACCTTAATGCATGTATTTAATTTATCCGTCCCTATTAAACAAGGGTCTACTTTTTCTGGAATATGAGTAGAAGCAATAACAAGATTATTGCTAGTAGAACCTTTTTCAGAATCTCTGGAAAGAGAGTTCACTAATATACCCAGCGATAAGTCATCCGACTCCTTCCTATCGAAATCATGAATGTTTGGAATCCAAATTATGCAAGGAGACATTGCTTTTACTAATTCCAATTGAATTGTGAGATAAAACCGGTCTAGTTCCTTTTCCGGTATGATATCGCTAGATACCGGATCCTCCATACTTAGAAACTTCAATCGGCTATCAAGCTTACGGTCGAAATCGTCGCTATGATCCCTTTCATAATTCTCTGGATTATAGCAACTACCCTCGTAATCCGGTAAAAGACTGTAAATGGTACCCTCTCTTTGATCAAAAAGATCGTCCTCATCATAACTCGTATCAAAACCCCTAGGAAAGTTCTCCAGGAACTTGTTTACAAATACTGTAATGAAAGGAACATAGGAGGTTGTCGCTAGAGATTTGAGCAAATAGGATTGTCCAGTTATTATAGAACCTATCACTAAAATACCCCTAGAAGGGGATAGGGCTAAGCGTAGCGAAAAGGGTTTATCATGAGATGGGAAATCCAAACAGCTAGCCCTACACGGGATTTCTGAATAAGTGATTGTCTGATAATGAGCGAGGAATACCCGTCTTTCTGCTAAGCAGGATGTATTGAACTCATAATTCATTAGATCCTTTTTATGAATGTCAATTAAATATCGTAAGTAAATTGTTCCCGGTTGTTCAATCATTTGATAACCAGAGTTATTCTTTGATAACTCATCACTATTAGTAAGACTCACTAAAATTTGATCCATCCTTTTTTCTGTCGTTAAGGTAGAGAAAGTAAGCAAGAATTCTCTTTCTTTATCAGCAATTAAATCACTATTCGCGATCCAGGATTCTATTTTATCAGAAATGCAATCACTATTCATGTTTTTTCTTTTTTTTATCAATGAATAGATTTCTTTACTTGTATGACTTAAATGTCTCGTATTTTTCAAAAACGCGATTCGATTGATGGGATTTGGTAGAATCCTTATGAACTTCATGAGATTAAAACCTTCACCCCTTGGGACGCCAGAAGGCGAACCTCGTCTTTCTTCTCGAAAATTTTCGAATTGTTTTAGAGCCATTCGAAAAATATACTGTAACCAGAAATATTTTTGTTCTGATGTACCATACCTATCCAGAAGTTTTTTCAATTCAATGATGTAGGATGGAATCATCAACGATTTGACCTGTTCGAACTCTGTCTGTAACTCATTAGAGAATCGAGAAACAAAGGAAAGATGTGTATGAACTAAATATCCAGTAATAAGAAGAAGTAAAAGGATTGAAAACAGGAACTCCTCAATATTTAGTGATCTCAGATGTGTCGATATGAATGGTGACTCATTATTTGTGTGAAGAAGATCTTTTTCGTACACCTCTACAAGAGACTTATGTAAACACTTACTCCAAATCTCACTTATACGATTCCGTTGTCCAATACCCAGTTTTTTCCGAAGAATTGCCTTGGCTCCATGGATAAGATTAGGCAAAATAGATAACATTTTTTTCCATTTAGGACTCTTCTTTAGTATCACAAATAGGTCTGAAAAAGTATGTATAAATAGTAAAAGTAGATTTTTTTGCCCTGTCGTGGTAAGGAGCGACGGTATTATATACGGGTACAATGGCTTCAATTTGGAGAGAACGGTTGAAAAACTACTCTTTCTTTGAAAGTTTCTATACATCTGCCCTTTTTTAAGGAATTTTTTTAGAGGTTTTTTTTTCCTCTTTTCGGATGGTAAAAATTCCTCAGAATATAGAGTATATGAATATAGAGTATATAGAGTGTCACGCAAATCAGTGTCAAGCAAATCTATGTTTAAATCGAAATCCAAATACGTATGCAACTTTTTCCATTTTGGATCAGACAGATTAATAGCGGAAAGACGATTACAATAAGTTCTTTCAAAATTCACTATTTCTTCCTCTGTTAGAGGTGTTCCAGAAATGTCCGCAATAGCTCTAGGACCGCGAGTTGGAAAATGGAAAGATTTGTACAAGTCATATCCGTCATCACCACTTTGCGGAAAATTATTTAATATGTTAGAGACCTCTAACTCGCTTGGTGAAATAGTATCTCTGTCCAAAAAAACATGTTTTTTTTTCCCGTCGCCAAAAGAAAATATTTTCTTTCGACTGAACAAGACATTGAGGAATTGTTCATACAAAAAATCATAATTACAGGACCTTTCCCCATAAAAAGAGAATCTTTTCTTACAATCGAAATCTTGATTATTCAAGAATCGAAGTCGATTTACTTTATAAAAAGAGGAAATCAATGAACTTCTATGAAAACATTTCACAGGATTCAGCCAATTGTCTTGATTTGCTATCTGATTGATCAATAATTTCGATTTTTGAGAAGTATAATAGTCATCCAATAATAGGGCTTTCTTTTTTTTCAAATGAACCGTTTGCAGACCCATTGATTCTAACAACTGATTCCCGAGTGCATCATTCATACGTTTCAATTCATCCATATGGATCTGAGACCTATGAACGGGCATACTCCCAAAACTCACCAAGAAAAAAGGAACTGAGTTAGAGAAAAAGGGAAGAAGCTTGGACAAAAACAAACAAAGTGACTTAGAAAAATTTTTTTTGTCGATAACCTCAGACCAATCAATCGAATATGCATTCATATGTAATCGATCGAACACTACTTGAAAACGGCTATTCTCCTCAGAAATGAAATGGTCCAAATGTTCCTGGAAATTCTTGCTCCCCTTGGACCATTTGTATTTATCTGTATTTGGATCCTTATTCACGGATCTCTCGGTTCGATAAATAAAAAGAAGAGGATCAAAGCATTTCTTCTGACTCTTTTTCCAATTTGAGAAACGTTGATTGATCATGTGTTTCCTTAGAGGTATATGATTATGAATATCATTTTCATACCTTTTAATTACATATTCTAAGTTGCGATTGAATCGATTACCTTGAAAAGAATTCCCACAAGAGGTCTGGACCCATTTTTTTATGATCTTTGGATAAAAAGATTCATTCGCTTCGTAAAAAAGCCGAGGCAGAACCAATAAAGATTTCTTTTTTGATTCATCCCTGGAGTTGAATACTTGATTTACAAATTGTTTATCATCAATTTTCGACAAATCAATAGAAAAAGAGAATCCATTATGATACACCAGATCCGGCTTAGTTATTGAGAGATTGAATAGATTTGCCATTTCTTGAAATCTCTCTTCTGATTGAAAATCGCGATGTAACAAGTACCCCCCCCTATTCTGGTCATGGAATAGATCAAATAAACCAAAAACTAGCTTTTTGTTCAAGAATGAAATATGATTTGGAACTGTCAAAAGTTTCTCCTTTGCAACCCTATCACATCCTCTATCGGATGAAATAGGATGAATTGAGACATTATTTTGTAAATACATGATTATCTTAACTATATTGGCTATTTCTTTATTTTCCGATTGCCTCGAAAGAACAAAAGAAACATCTTCTTCTTTTTTAAATAATTTTATATCTTGAGCGGACTTCTCAGTAGGATTCAAATCCAGATGAAGTTCTGACCATCTGTCGCCGAAAAAAGAGCAATTATCTCTCTCAGATATATTTTTTTCTTTTGGACCAGACAGGAGCGGAACAATCAACCTAGTCATGACCAACCTATTGATATTGAACGAATCTTTTGAGTCTTCCAATGGATCATTCCCGGATCCAATGGAATTGATTTGTATAGGAAGAAGCCCTGTCAAATAAATATTTTTTTTTTCGATCATCTTTCGATTGTTAATACGATATATAAGGATCGCTAGTAGAAATAAGACAAAATTCTTGATCGTGAAATATCTTGTTAAACCGCGTGAAACTAGGATACTCCAAATTCTGGAGTCTAAGAGTTTGATAAAACTCTCTTGATGGAAAAAAATGTGAATGACAGATATGACTGAATGGAATTGTGTCCAGGAATCTGAGAAATAGGAAGAATTCTTGCTCTCTCTAAAAATGTCTCGCAATTCTAAAATCCAAATGTCTAAGTCATTTTTCTTCGTTTGATTCATATATCCCCCTTTATTTAAAAAAATTAAAAAAATTTGATGTATTTTTTTTATCGATTGTTTTTTCTATTCTATTTATTTCTCTTTTCTCTATGTATTTATTTATATCTAAACTGAGATATATCATCATACCAGCAACTTGATTTGCTATTTCACTCTCAATCTCTTGCCCTAAAAAAAGGATTCTGTCGTAAAAAAGTTGATGGTATAAGTCAACCCAAGTAGCTTCATCCTCGCCAGGAATTTGAAAGGCTACCTTTGGAACACCTACTGGCATAAAAAAATGATGAAGTTGTCTGACACCAGCATGTTACTTTGATGTCAAATTGTGCAGATTATAGATATTTATCTATGATCTATATATCTATTTTATTTTCGATTCCGAAAAGAATATGAAATTCAGAAAATAATATGAATATTTTAATCTTCAAGTTTTTCGTTTTACTATGTATATCATATTAAGTATAAGATATAAGCTTTTTCCAATAGAAGAAGTTTGACCCCTCCCATTAATAATTCCCATTATTAATGTTTTCGTTTTCTTTATTGGTGGGGTCTTATATATTCCATTTTCATGTGCCTCACAACCCGAAAGAATTCGGGGGGAGGGGTCATTTCGTTTTTTGATCTAGAATGAATAGTTTCAAGAGATGAGAGAATTCAGAATACCCACTAGAAATACTAATCCAATCCATAAGGATGTAGCGGAAAAGACAACATTTTTGTTACTTGACCAACCATCAGGAGAAGCAAATACAACAGGTACACTAATTAATAAAATGGATGAAGTAACAATTAATGCAAAAACAGCTAATTGAAACGCAATAGTCATGTTTATAATCCTCTAATTTACCAACAAAAGAACTATACCATTTGATCCCCCAACCCCTTTTCTTTTGATTTGACCCCTTCCAAAAATAAATAAAAAACACATTCTCATTATGGGGGGTTTTATCATGAATCCATTGATTTTAGATGACACTCCTTATTGAGGCATGAATCGAGGGGTAGTTTTTTTTTTTTTTACTTCACAAAAGAGCATGCTGGATCATGAATATATAATATATAATATATATGGATAGAGAACTAGACCAATAGATTCACACTGGATATCTTTATCATAGAGAAAAGGGTATTAATTTGTATGGTCATGTTCTCTTGAGTGGAATAAAGATAAAATAGAAATTAGCTTTTGGAGAGATGGCTGAGTGGTTGATAGCTCCGGTCTTGAAAACCGGTATAGTTCCAAACAAAGAACTATCGAGGGTTCGAATCCCCCTCTCTCCTTTTTCTTGGCGAATGGATTTTTTTCTTTTATTGATTTAAATTGATTTAAGTTGGCTCGGTTTTTTCGGGCTCGGCTAAGTGGTGATATAGCCGAGCCCGAAAAAAGATTAGATATAAATGAATTGAAAAAGAAAATATTTTTTCAATATGATCTCCTCGACTCAACTCAATATGTATACTAAAATCAAAGTGATTCTTACGTCAAGCATTGGATTTCATGTCTCAATTAAGAGGAGTCATGGAAAGAACAGGCTCCAAATCTCTATCAATTCCTTTTTCAAATCCTGCGGCAGCTGCGCGAGCTCTTCCCGCGTGCCATAAATGACCTACGAATAGGAAGAATCCTAGAACAAAATGAGAAGTAGCTAACCAACTTCTAGGAGAGACATAATTGACTGCATTAATTTCTGTAGCTACGCCACCCACGGAATTTAAAGAACCTAAAGGAGCATGAGTCATATATTCTGCGGAACGACGTTCTTGCCAAGGCTGTATATCTTTTTTCAGTCTACTCAAGTCCAAACCATTAGGACCTCTTAGAGGTTCTAACCAGGGAGCACGCAGATCCCAAAAACGCATAGTTTCTCCTCCAAAAATGACTTCTCCGGTCGGAGAACGCATTAGATATTTACCTAAACCGGTAGGCCCTTGAGCGGAGCCTACATTAGCTCCAAGACGTTGGTCTCTAACTAGAAAAGTAAATGCTTGAGCTTGAGAAGCTTCCGGTCCAGTGGGACCATAAAACTCACTAGGATAAGCAGTATTATTAAACCAGACAAAGCAACAAGCTATAAAACCAAAAACGGCTAAAGCACCTAAACTATAAGATAAGTAAGCTTCCCCAGACCATACTAGTGCACGCCGAGCCCATGCAAAGGGTTTGGTTAAGATATGCCAGATTCCACCAAGTATACAAATGGAACCCAACCATACATGTCCCCCAATTATATCTTCCAAATCGTCCACACTAACAATCCAACCTTCTCCCCCAAAAGGCGATTTTAGTAAATAACCAAATATAATGCTTGGACTAAGGGTTAAGTTGGTAATTTTTCTTACATCTCCCCCTCCTGGAGCCCAGGTATCATATATACCCCCAAAATAAAAAGCCTTCAATATTAGAAGAAAAGCCCCTATACCTAACAAAATTAAGTGAATACCTAAAATAGTAGTCATTTTATTTCTATCTTTCCATACATAACCAAAGAATGGAAAAGATTCTTCAAGAGTCTCAGGTCCCAGAAGTGCATGATAAATACCGCCAAAGCCCAATACTGCAGAGGAAATTAAGTGAAGTACTCCAGATACAAAGTATGGAAAGGTGTCGATAACTTCCCCTCCAGGACCTACCCCCCAACCTAGAGTAGCTAGATGGGGAAGTAAAATTAAGCCTTGTTCATACATGGGCTTCTCGGGTACGAAATGAGCAACTTCAAATAGGTTCATTGCTCCGGCCCAGAATACTATTAATCCGGCATGGGCTACATGGGCCCCCAGTAGTTTACCGGATAAATTGATAAGTCGGGCATTCCCGGCCCACCAAGCAAAACCAGTCGTTTCTTGGTCACGACCAGTTAAAGGTAAAGTTCCATTAAAGAGCGTTTCCACGTGGTAGAACCTCCTCAGGGAATATAAGGTTTTCATGAGGCTGATCTTGAGCCGCCATCCACGCACGAATACCTTCGTTTAAGAGAATATTTTTGGTGTAGAAAGTCTCAAATTCAGGATCTTCCGCTGCGCGGATTTCTTGAGAAACAAAGTCATAGGCACGTAGGTTCAGGGCCAGACCGACTACTCCAAGAGCACTCATCCATAAACCAGTTACTGGTACAAATAACATAAAGAAATGTAACCAACGTTTATTGGAAAAAGCAACCCCAAAGATTTGGGACCAAAAGCGGTTAGCAGTAACCATTGAATAAGTTTCTTCTGCTTGGGTTGGGTTAAAAGCACGGAATGTATTTGCGCCATCACCATCTTCAAATAAGGTATTTTCTACGGTAGCGCCATGAATAGCGCATAGTAGGGCAGCGCCCAATACACCAGCAACTCCCATCATATGAAATGGGTTTAATGTCCAATTATGAAACCCTTGGAAAAAGAGAATGAATCGAAATATAGCTGCTACACCAAAACTAGGCGCAAAGAACCAACCAGACTGGCCCAGTGGATAAATCAGGAATACAGAAACAAAAACAGCAATTGGACCGGAGAATGCGATTGCATTATAAGGCCGCAATTGAACAGATCGAGCAAGTTCAAATTGACGTAACATAAAACCTATTAATCCGAAAGCACCGTGAAGAGCAACAAAAGTCCACAGACCACCTAATTGACACCAACGGGTCAAATCTCCCTGTGCTTCAGGACCCCACAGTAACAACAAAGAGTGTGCTAAACTATTAGCAGGAGTAGAGACTGCTGCAGTTAAGAAGTTACAACCTTCCAAATAGGAACTTGCCAATCCATGAGTATACCATGAAGTTACAAAGGTGGTACCTGTGAACCAACCCCCCACGGCAAAATAGGCGCAAGGAAAGAGCAATAGACCGGACCAACCCACAAAAACAAAACGGTCCCTCCGTAACCAGTCATCCATAATATCAAATAAATCATTTTGATCTTTGGTAAATTTACCAAGAGCTATAGTCATAGTAATCCTCCTATTCAACTACTTCAAACCATTTCCGAACACCTCCTAGGATTTTCAACGATGGAACCTTCGAGGCTTTTTTCATTTTATATAGAATATGATTTCTCGTAGACTGTCCCTTCTTTTCTACTGGGGTTCG
Source organism: Lathyrus sativus (assembly GCA_963859935.3). Taxonomy (NCBI): domain Eukaryota; kingdom Viridiplantae; phylum Streptophyta; class Magnoliopsida; order Fabales; family Fabaceae; genus Lathyrus; species Lathyrus sativus. Next base: position 27,605 of record CAWUDS030003419.1, read on the forward strand.
AATAGAAAAATTCTTTTTTTGTCCATTGATATCTAATAAATCCATTAACTTAATTAATTGGCTTATTCCTTTCTATTCTAACAAAATTCCCTAAGTCATGACTCGAAAATTGTCTTATGACTCATAAATCCTAGAAATACATTTTTTAAAGAACTATTCCAAAAACAAATGATCGATCGCTTTTATTACTCTCGTTACCAGCGGATCCCCAGACATACTACTCTGCTTTTATCAAATAAGATTCTTTTTGAATCTTGTTCGTGAAATTAAAAAAAAAAAATAGTTTTCTATATTATTCGAATTTGTATGTCTAGAAAACTACTAGAGGATCCTATTTTTACTTTCTATTTTACTATTTTTACTTTCTATTTTACATTGATTTCTTTTATTGTATTCTTTGTTCTATTTTTCTGTCATTCAGATTAATCTAATTCCGACGTATACCCTTTACTTGCGGATCGAGGTAATAAATTGGACTCTTTTTCTCTATTTATTTTTTTATCTATCTGTCCTATTTTTGAATATTCTAGGGAATTGGATTAATAATAATAGATTCTAACTGAAAGTTTCGTCCAATAATTGCCTTCAAAATCTCGTATGCATCATAGATATGAAAACCAAATGTTTGATACTCGAAGTCATGATTGGATGGATTTTTCTATTCTTTTTATAGACATATCTTCTATTTTTATAGACCTATCTTAAAGAAATAATAGAAATCAATTTTGATCTTTTCTTGTATTCGGAAAAAAGATATTTGGAAGTCAAATGACTTGTCTGTTGGAACTTAGAATAAGCCCTCCCATTGGAGGAGAGGAGTAGCAATTGATTCCTAGGAACAATAAGATATTATCCGAAATATAGACGGATTCTTGCAGAGTTCGAACCAAAAGGGTATTAAAAAGAAAAAAAGATACACTGTTCGAATTTCATTTCTATCCACCAATTGGAATATCAGAATAGTGGATATAGTTCTGATTCAATAGGTTAGGTCCACTTACTTTTTTTAGAATCTTTCCCTTTATTGGATTGGAAGAATCCAAAATAGGAGTATATGACAATTAAAGCAAAGAAAATATCAGATTCTAAAAAAAGAAATATATATAGAAAAGAATACTATTTCCCTTTCTAACTAGAATGAGTTTACTCTATTCGAATGATAACAATAACTTAATAGAGTTTAAATTCTAAATTGGATTTTTTATAATGAAATTCAACTATTCATTAGTTTTTTTTATTTTATTACAAACAGAAACTTCTTACAAATATCAAGAATATTTGTATATCTTTCTTCAAATAGAAATACTACTGTTATCATTTTTTGATCAAAAAAAAGCCCTTTATCAGATTTGAACCGATGACTTACGCCTTACCATGGCGTTACTCTACCGCTGAGTTAAAAGGGCGCCGTTTGAGTCAATTCCCGAATACAGAATCAGCCAATATGAATATGAATATGAATATGAGTTGAGTACATCTATTTCAAATATTTCCGAATCTTTGATAAATGGATTCTATCCTGTCCCTTAACTCAATTCTTATTGATCTTCATCCTTTTTTATTTTACTCCATTTCCGGATTCATTCTCATTTTTTTATTTCCCTACTTAGTGTGAAATAGAAATATACCTAATTCAATCTTCTTAACACTGAATGAAAGTGAACGAAATAAGGTGTTAATGCCCCCCTGTTCCAGCAAATCAATTATTTCCAGAAAGGATTCTATGTTTATTTTGGTTTCTTTCGCATTACTTCGTTTTATTTTGTATTTTGTTGAATTCTAGATTGGTGATTGGAATGAACCATTTCGAAATCGAAAGGGTGAATCCAAAAATTGTAAGGAATTCTGAAAGATGGGAAGATCCTTCTGATTGAATCATTCTATTGACAATTTCAAAAAACTGTTCATACTATGAACATAGTAGAATGGAGGTCGGGCAAGGCTGCCCCCATCGTCTAGCGGTTTAGGACATCTCTCTTTCAAGGAGGCAACGGGGATTCGACTTCCCCTGGGGGTAGGATACTACGAAAGGAAATGGATCAGGGATTATCAATAAAGACTAAATTGGATTCTTCCTGCTGGGTCGATGCCCGAGCGGTTAATGGGGACGGACTGTAAATTCGTTGGCAATATGTCTACGCTGGTTCAAATCCAGCTCGGCCCAAAAATAAAATATTTACGGATCCACCATGAAATGATAGACCCCATTTGGTGTTCTCTTAAAATCACCAATGGGTTCGGATACACAAGATTAGAATCTCGAGTCCTATGTGTTTTTTCCATATTACTTACATATTTTTTCCACAAATTAGGATTTTGCAAAATTCCTATCGGGATCTGTAAGTTTAAAGTCTAAGGAAAGGGTTATAAGTTAAAAAACAAAAAAGACTCTTTTTTGTTTCCTTGATTTCTTGATTGATTTATTTTTAAATCAAGTTGGCAATAACGAACGGATTGCGATGCGAGTCATCCGTGTCGATAAAGTGCAGACCCATCCAAATAGGAATATATATAGAAGTAAGCCCCAGGGGTTCGAATCTCAAATAGAAAAACAAAGAATTTGGATGAAATTGTAAGAATATATATGTATACTATACGACTTTTTCCCTGGGATTGTAGTTCAATTGGTCAGAGCACCGCCCTGTCAAGGCGGAAGCTGCGGGTTCGAGTCCCGTCAGTCCCGATGGATACAAATCCAAAAAATATCAATGGATTTAGTGTATGAAAGGGAATAAAAATAAAAAAAAAAATATCATTTCTAACGGGTATCTCCTTTTTTCTTTTTTAGTTTTAGGGAAAGGTTGGGACAAAGAAAAAGGACTTTTGGATTGCATCAGAAAGTCATTTTCTTATTTGGTATGGATAAAACATCTTCCGATGTTATACTATTCAATTCTCGACCATGAATTCTTGATTTGATAGATCACATATAGTTATTCGTGATATGGATCCGATTGGATATCATCGAGATCCTATTTATACCATTGAATTTAGTGAAGAAATATTTTTTATTTCTATGGGATTAAATCCCGAAGTATTTATTAGAAATTAAAGAGAAAGAAAACATAGAGATTATGGAAGTAAATATTCTCGCATTTATAGCTACTGCACTCTTTATTCTAGTTCCTACTGCCTTTTTACTTATAATTTATGTAAAAACGGTAAGTCAAAGTGACTAATTTTACTGAAACATGACTTCTTATTTCTTAGCAATGATTGAAGAAAAACATGAAAAAAGGATTTCTATTTCTTTTAATCTTTGTTTTAAATAAAATGATCAGACTACAACCAGCAGAATTCTATTAACCATATAGTAGAAAGAAATCAAATCTATTTCTTTCTACTATATTCTCTATTACGGTAGGAGTAGGATAAAAATAGAATGTTTTACTAAAAAAAAAAGAGTTCCTATGGAGGAACCAATTTATCATTTTCTTTTCATATGGATATATGGATATCGATCTATAGATATATATGGAATGTAGGCGTCCACATTTTTCTTTATTTCATCTAAATCTATTCTATTTGTATTGGTTCCAATCAATCTGAAATAATTCAAAAGCAACGCCATTTTTATTCTTCTTAGTTTCATTTTTAGATTTAAGATTCTTTATCAGAATCCCGGTAACTAATAAATAAAAATAAAGAATCTTTTTAGTATTCCAAAATTTAAATAGATTAAATGGAATCGGAATCCGTTTCCAATTATCTTGATTCCCGGGATATCAAGATGGCAACAATTTAAATATTTGTTTGATTCAAAGAGTTTTTTTTTCAATAAGATATATACATGGAATATATTACACCACTGGAAGCAATACAAGAGAATTTCTAAATCCAGATAGAATTGCATTTCATTAATTAGTATTAATAAAATAACTCAAATAGTTCAAAACTGGAAGAACTCAGCTATAAAACAATTGAGACAGTTTGATCCCTTAACTCAATTAGTATTACCTTTAAAGTCCACTTCTTCCCCATACTACAAGGGAAAGGGAAAATGTAAAAACTACCATTAAAGCAGCCCAAGCAAGACTTACTATATCCATGTCAATTATGTCTCCTATCTATATCAATATGATCAATATGAAGAAATTCTTTTATTAATTCTTTTTTTATTGTTTACTTATTTTTCTTGTATTCTTTTAGTTTTTCACTAAAAATTGGAGAATATCTTCTAATAATAGTGGAATCGCTGGTACAGAGTCAAAAAAGGATTCCATTCCGTCCTAACACCATTGACGAAACATCCAATTAGAACATATAGCAAGTTCTTATCCGATTTGGAGTAGAATTGAAAAATTGAAAGCATAAATAAAAAATATACTTAGAAGTAGTAAGGTAATGAATCCTACTAATAGGTAGGAACTATGTTTTCTTTCCCCCCCCATTTTAGTAAGTAAAAAATAAAGAATCAAGATAGATTCTTTTGCATACTCTTATTTGCATCTGTTCGTTCCATCGGATCTAATCCTTATTGTATCTCGATTCGTTCTCTAAAACAATTGGAAAAGAGCCTATTCAATTCTTTTACTATAGATTACCCCAAAGAAAGAGTTTTCTTTTTCTTAGAATGGAAATGGAATAGAAATATATTTCTAATATAGACTCATGATTCTATTTTTTTTTTTAAGTTAATTAAGAAAGTTGTATTTGGTGAATTCAATTCCCGCTTTCATTCCTTCACTATCTATTTCGACATAAACAATAAGAGGACTCTAGGAAAAGACAAATTATCCATCCTAGAATCCTGTTTTCCCTTTGTCTATTTCTACTTTACTTAATATTCTGTACCTACCTATTTTTTTAGGTTTAGTATCGAGTTAATTCTAAAACAATAGAAATTAGAGGATTTCTAGAACATTAAAATCCGAAAACAGCTACATAATCATATGGTTCGAATTAATTGTGCAGTTGAAAAAAAAAAAAAAACCAAGAACCAAATAGTCTTCTTCACAATATACATACTATGACTGAACTAATTCTACGGTACAAGGAATTTTCTAAATATAGTATATCTACAAAAACTAGAAAGAACCAAGGGTGTTTACAGAATTTATCAACAAAAATGGAGTTCTTTTTACCAGCTTAATATGTTGATTAATTCAAATTCCTAAAAATTCATTTCGAACAATTGAACCTTCTCAAATTGTTTCTTTTTAAGAACCAAAAAGATTTGTGCCAAAATAATAGATGCCAAGAAGAGCAAGAGACCTTGGACACGTAATGGATCTTGAAGCACTATTTCTGCATCCCCCTGACCAAATCCACCCACATTAGGATTACTCGTTAATGGTTGATCAAGTTTGATAGATTCACCCTCTGAAACAAGAAGTTCTGGTCCTGGCGGTAGAATATCAATCACTTCACGTCCATCTGATGCATCTACTATCGTTATTTCGTATCCACCTTTTTCTTTTCGTATTATTTTGTTTACTACACCTGTTGCTGTAGCATTATAAACATTATTATTACTTTTGCTTCCGTCGGGATAAATCTGACCCCTTCCCCTGTTCCCGCCTACGTATAGAGGATATTTTAAGAAGTAAACATCTCTCTTAGTAGCAGGATCTGGAGAAAGAATAGGAAAGGTAATTTCACTATATTTTTTCCCAGGAACGGGGCCTATCACAAGAATATTTTTTTTTGTGGGACGATAGCTTTGAAAAGACAAATTACCCATCTTTTCTTTAATCTCGGGCGAAAGACGATGAGGAGGGGCCAATTCAAAACCCTCTGGTAAAATAAGAATAGCTCCTACATTCAAAGCCCCCTTTTTACCATTAGCAAGAACTTGTTTCACTTGCATATCATAAGGAATTCGCACAACTGCTTCAAATACAGTATCGGGAAGTACCGCTTGTGGAACCTCAATATCTACGGGCTTATTAGCTAAATGGCAATTAGCACATACAATCCGGCCGGTAGCTTCTCGAGGATTTTCATAACCTTGTTGGGCAAAAATGGGATATGCATTTGAAATGGGTGCTCGAGTTATTATATGGATCATGAGCAATACGGAAATAGATCGGGTAATCTCTTTCTTTATCCAAGAAAAAGCATTTCTAGTTTGCATGGTCCAATCCTTGATCCTGAAAATTTCTACAATAAGATTAGGTAGGGAACTGGCACAGTTCCCTATCCATGATTCTGCTATTTACTCCAATTATTTGCCTATAATATAGGAAGAATACGAGTAAAACGAAAATGAATAAGTGAAATTTGGAATGTTTAGCTTTTATATAAAAGCTAAACAAATTTTAGAATTGGATCAGTGGGTCCTTTTTTCAGTCATTCACGGAATGGAATTGAATCATAAATCGATAAAAGCGACGGAGATACACAATTTAAATAACGGAAAATCCAGTATTTAAAAATAATATTTAAAATGGCTGGCAAAATAGAAACAAGAAAAGATATAATATGATCATTCGGAGTAAATCCAAAATCTTTATAGACAGACCAAATCATTAGTTCCCAAAGACCAGTCGAATGGTATCCTACAGAGAAATCAATTAAGAAAAGAATAGAAAAAGCTTTTATTGTGTCACTTAAGTTATATACAAATTCTTGAACCCAAGAGTTAAGAATAATGAGTTCTTGATTACCCCTAATAGAATAAACACTTAGAATAAGGAAACATATTATATTTGTAAAGAAATGAAAAATCGTATGGATATTATCTTCGTTGTTCGTCTGAATCAATTGGATGGTCGCTTTGTAGATTTCGATACGAAGGTTTTGTAAATGTGTTTCCGGGTATTCCTTTAGCATTTCATCCAAGAGGAACAGTTCCTCGAACTCTAGGAATTTCTTTACAATAGTTTTTTCTTGAATAGTATTCAAGAAAATTTCGGATTCTTTCGTATTCCACCAATTAGTAATCCAAGATTCCAGACTTTTCTTAAATGTAAAAGAGATGCACCAGGGCAAAAAGACTATAGATGTAAGACATAGAAGGGGAATGAATGCTTTCTTTT
>CAWUDS030003420.1:0-2500 GCA_963859935.3 Lathyrus sativus
GACAAAGATGAAGATTGCATTGGAAAACTCAAAGATTTTCATGATGGAAGGTTAAAATTGGCAATTTGCTTCACTTTTGCCCATACCTTGATCCAAGGCCTTTGGCTATAAATAGAACTCACTTCTTACATCAAAAACACACAAGTTCCATGCTAGAAACTAGCTAGAACTTTCTTTATTACACAATCACAAGTTCTTACAAAATCTCATTAAGTTTCCAAAATCCCTCAAAATTTGCTTTTGAAAAACACCTTTCAAAACCATTTCCAAACTTCTTCCAACTCAAGAAACACTTCAAACACATAAAGTATGATGTATTGAAGCTATCCAAGTCACTTCCACACTTATGTAACAAGATCTTGGAAGAGCTCTCAAGATCTCTGGTTTTCTTATTGCTTAAGTTTGCTTCAAGAGGTAAACCTAAAACTCATAAATGTGAACTTTCCACTTGCATTCCACATGTTACCATGACTGTTTTTTTACCATGATGATCTTGAAAATTTTCAACTTGTAACTTGATTTTTCTTGTGAGATTGATCTTGTATTATTCTTAAAATTTTGTTAACATGTTTAAATAATCAAATTTGTTTGATTCATTGTCTTACCATGTGCATTTTATTCCTTTTATCATTTAGATTTTCATGTTTTGTTCATCCAAACTTCAAAAAATCATAACTCATCCATTTTTCATCATTTTGAACCCATTCTTTTTGCATTGTGTTTGTCTTGATGCCTACTTTCATGTGATATTTTTTAATTCCATGTTTGTTCATATTTTCATTCCTTTTGGTTGCTTGTAAGTTGCCTTTATATTGAGATCGTTATCTCGCGTATGCAGATGAATTTCTTTTTCACCGTGATCATTTGTGTTATGATATTCATTTATACTATGTTAGTTAACATGTTAGGGTACTCTCCCTTGGTTGTTACCATTATTTCATATTGCTTTCCTCCTAAATTATGAGGTTAAACTAATTTGCTTGTATTTGATTGTCATCGATACATGTGGTTGTTACCTTCAATCTTTGTTAAGATATACCTTTAATCTTTGTTAATATATGCTTTCATCTTTGTTAAGATACATGATCTTTGGTTGTAACCATGCCCCTTTTGTTTAAAGTATTGATTACTTTGTTAATTATTTCTTTCCCAAGTGATGGAACTTTTTTAGTTCTCATCCAAGTTGCCTCATCTCCTCCCTTCCAAAAGAAAGTCTCTCTATTGACCCTTGGGTCATAGATAGCTCAATACCCTCATTGGCCTCGAAAGAGCCTTAACCCCCTTTTTGGTCTGGATAGAACCAATAGGATATAAACTCATAGGTCTGGATAGAACCTTCCCCTCTTTTGGTCTGGAAAGAACCAATTGATTCCTTAGTTCGAGCCCGAACTACGACCGCTCTGATTTCTCATTGGACAATGAGAATACGTAGGCACAAGATGCGATATCTTGACGAGCAACCTTCCCCCTCACTAGGAGTGTTTACAACTAGAACCCTAGGATAGAGTTGTAAACTCTATGTAAGGATCATGGATATGATCACTTACTTCCCCCTTTGAGTGTTACAACATAGACATAGAGAGTTTTGTGAAACTCTACACAAACATTATTATGTTTGTTCCCCTTTGAACCTTGATCGCAATCAAGCGTTCTTCAACCCTAGTGAGGTGAACTACGATTTGCTCTGATTCTATCCTAGTTAGGATACGTAGGCAGAGGACGCGACGTCTTTGCGAGCAAACTTAGAAACTATCATTAGGTTTTAACCTATACCTTTACCCAATCCCAATCCTTAGCAAATATTCATCAAACTTAGCATGCAAACAAACAAAAGGTTTCTGTAGAGTACTACAGATGCTTAGGATGTGAAATACCTACCCTATGCATAACCAACCCACGATCCCTGAATCTCTTAGTGTTGTTGTTACATCGCGCAAAAGGTTCTTTCATTCTTTAGACCTTTCCTTTGGATAAATTAAAGTCCGGTTGTAATCTAAGAATTAAAGATTCAAGTTAATCAATAGCTTGGTATCACGATTCTCACCGCAACAAGGAGAAGAAGAAGAAGAAGAAGAAGTAGGAGTAGGAGGAGAAGGAGAAGAAGAAGAAGAAGAAGAAGTAGGAGTAGGAGGAGAAGGAGAAGAAGAAGAAGAAGAAGAAGAAGAAGAAGAAGAAGAAGAAGAAGAAGGAGAAGAAGGAGAAGAAGAAAAAGAAGAAGAAGAAGTAGGAGTAGGAGTAGGAGTAGAAGGAGAAGATGAAGAAGAAGAAGAAGTAGGAGTAGGAGTAGGAGGAGAAGAAGAAGTAGGAGTAGGAGTAGGAGAATGAGAAGGAGAAGGAGAAGAAGAAGGAGAAGGAGAAGGAGAAGACGAAGGAGAAGGAGAAGGAGAAGGAGAAGGAGAAAGAGAAGGAGAAGAAGGAGAAAGAGAAGGAGTAGGAGTAGGAGTAGGAGTAGGAGTTGGAGTAGGAGTAGGAGAAGGAGTGGGAGTGGGAGTGGGAGTAG
>CAWUDS030003420.1:7500-40000 GCA_963859935.3 Lathyrus sativus
AGGAGAAGAATAAGAAGAATAAGAAGAAGTAGGAGTAGGAGTAGGAGTAAAAGGAGGAAAAGAAGAAGAAGTAGGAGTAGGAGTAGGAGGAGAAGGAGTAGGAGGAGGCGAGCAGTAGGAGTAGGAGGCGAAGAAGAAAAAGAAGAAGAAGAAGGAGAAAGAGAAGAAGAAGAAGAAGGAGAATGAGAATGAGAAGGAGAAGGAGATGGAGAAGGAGAAGAAGGAGAAGGAGAAGGAGAAGGAGAATGAGAATGAGAATGAGAATGAGAATGAGAATGAAGAGTAGAAGTAGGAGTAGGAGTAGAAGAAGGAGTAGGAGTAGCAGTAGAAGGAGAAGAAGAAGAAGCAGAAGCAGTATGAGTAGGAGTATGAGTAAGAGGAGAAGGAGAAGAAGAAGAAGTAGGAGTAGGAGACGAAGAAGAAGAAGAAGAAAAAGAAGTAGGAGTAGGAGGAGAAGGAGAAGAAGAAGAAGAATAAGAAGAAGTAGAAGTAGGAGTAGGAGTAGAAGGAGGAGAAGAAGAAGAAGTAGGAGTAGGAGTAGGTGGAGTAGGATTAGGAGGAGTAGGAAGAGTAGGAGTAGGAAAAGAAGAAGAAGAAGAAGAAGAAGAAGAAGAAGAAGAAGGAGAAGGAGACGGAGAAGGAGGAGGAGAAGGAGAACAAGGAAGACAAGGAGAAGAAGAAGAAGAAGAAGAAGGAGAATGAAAATGAGAATGAATTAGAATGAGAAGGAGAAGGAGAAGGAGAAGGAGAAGAAGAAGGAGAAGGAGAAGTAGAAGGAGAAGGATATTGAGAATGAAAATGAGATTGAGAATGAGAAGGAGAAGGAGAAGGAGAAGAAAAAGAAAGAGAAGGAGAAGAAGAATAAGGAGAAGAAGAAGAAGGAGAAGAAGAAGAAGAAGAAGAAGAAGAAGAAGAAGAAGTGGGAGTATGGGTAGGAGTAGGAGTAGGAGTAGGAGAAGGAGTGGGAGTGGGAGTGGGATTAGGAGTAGGAGTAGGAGAAGGAGTAGGAGTAGAAGGAGAAGGAGAAGAAGAAGAAGAAGCAGTAGGAGTAGGAGTAGGAGTATGAGTAGGAGGAGAAGGAGAAGAAGGAGGAAATGAAGAAGAAGAAGTAGGAGTAGGAGGTGAAGGAGAAGAATAAGAAGAATAAGAAGAAGTAGGAGTAGGAGTAGGAGTAGAAGGAGGAAAAGAAGAAGAAGTAGGAGTAGGAGTAGGAGGAGAAGGAGTAGGAGGAGGCGAGGAGTAGGAGTAGGAGGCGAAGAAGAAAAAGAAGAAGAAGAAGGAGAAAGAGAAGAAGAAGAAGAAGGAGAATGAGAATGAGAATGAGAAGGAGAAGGAGATGGAGAAGGAGAAGAAGGAGAAGGAGAAGGAGAAGGAGAATGAGAATGAGAATGAGAATGAGAATGAGAATGAAGAGTATGAGTAGGAGTAGGAGTAGAAGTAGGAGTAGGAGTAGAAGAAGGAGTAGGAGTAGCAGTAGAAGGAGAAGAAGAAGAAGCAGAAGCAGTATGAGTAGGAGTATGAGTAAGAGGAGAAGGAGAAGAAGAAGAAGTAGGAGTAGGAGACGAAGAAGAAGAAGAAGAAAAAGAAGTAGGAGTAGGAGGAGAAGGAGAAGAAGAAGAAGAATAAGAAGAAGTAGAAGTAGGAGTAGGAGTAGAAGGAGGAGAAGAAGAAGAAGTAGGAGTAGGAGTAGGTGGAGTAGGATTAGGAGGAGTAGGAAGAGTAGGAGTAGGAAAAGAAGAAGAAGAAGAAGAAGAAGAAGAAGGAGAAGGAGACGGAGAAGGAGGAGGAGAAGGAGAACGAGGAAGACAAGGAGAAGAAGAAGAAGAAGAAGAAGGAGAATGAAAATGAGAATGAATTAGAATGAGAAGGAGAAGGAGAAGGAGAAGGAGAAGAAGAAGGAGAAGGAGAAGTAGAAGGAGAAGGATATTGAGAATGAAAATGAGATTGAGAATGAGAAGGAGAAGGAGAAGGAGAAGAAAAAGAAAGAGAAGGAGAAGAAGAATAAGGAGAAGAAGAAGAAGGAGAAGAAGAAGAAGAAGAAGAAGAAGAAGAAGAAGAAGAAGAAGTGGGAGTATGAGTAGGAGTAGGAGTAGGAGTAGGAGGAGAAGGAGAAGAAGAAGAAGAAAAAGAAGAAGAAGAAGAAGTATGAGTAAGAGGAGAAGGAGAAGAAGAAGAAGAATAAGAAGAAGTAGGAGTAGGTGTAGGAATAGAAGGAGGAGAAGAAGAAGAAGTAGGAATAGGAGTAGGAGGAGAAGGAGGAGGAGGAGGAAGAGGAGTAGGAGGCGAAGAAGCAGAAGAAGAAGAAGAAGAAGAAGAAGAAGAAGAAGAAGAAGAAGAAGAAGAAGAAGAAGTAGGAGTAGGAGTAGAAGGAGAAGAAGAAGAAGAAGAAGAAGTAGGAGTAGGAGGAGAAGGAGAAGAAGAAGAAGAAGAAGTAGGAGTAGGAGGAGAAGGAGAAGAAGAAGAAGAAGAAGAAGAAGAAGAAGAAGAAGGAGGAGAAGAAGGAGAAGAAGAAAAAGAAGAAGAAGAAGTAGGAGTAGAAGTAGGAGTAGAAAGAAAAGATGAAGAAGAAGAAGAAGTAGGAGTAGGAGTAGGAGTAGGAGTAGGAGGAGAAGAAGAAGTAGGAGTAGGAGTAGGAGAATGAGAAGGAGAAAGAGAAGATGAAGGAGAAGGAGAAGGAGAAGACGAAGGAGAAGGAGAAGGAGAAAGAGAAGGAGAAGAAGGAGAAAGAGAAGGAGTAGGAGTAGGAGTAGGAGTAGGAGTGGTTGTAGGAGAAGGAGTAGGAGTAGGAGTAGGAGTTGGAGTAGGAGTAGGAGAAGGAGTGGGAGTCGGAGTAGGAGTATGAGTAGGAGTAGGAGAAGGAGTAGGAGTAGAAGGAGAAGGAGAAGAAGAAGAAGAAGCAGTAGGAGTAGGAGTAGGAGTATTAGTAGGAGGAGAAGGAGAAGAAGAAGAAGTAGGAGTAGGAGTAGGAGTAGGAGGAGAAGGAGAAGAAGGAGGAAATGAAGAATAAGAAGAAGAAGAAGTAGGAGTAGGAGGTGAAGGAGAAGAATAAGAAGAATAAGAAGAAGTAGGAGTAGGAGTAGAAGTAGAAGGAGGAAAAGAAGAAGAAGTAGGAGTAGGAGTAGGAGGAGAAGTAGTAGGAGGAGGGGAGGAGTAGAAGTAGGAGGCGAAGAAGAAGAAGAAGAAGAAGAAGGAGAAGGAGAAGAAGAAGAAGAAGGAGAATGAGAATGAGAATGAGAAGGAGAAGGAGATGGAGAAGGAGAAGAAGGAGAAGGAGAAGGAGAAGGAGAATGAGAATGAGAATGAGAATGAAAATGAAGAGTATGAGTAGGAGTAGGAGTAGAAGTAGGAGTAGGAGTAGAAGACGAAGTAGGAGTAGAAGGAGAAGGAGGAGGAGTAGGAGTAAGAGGAGAAGAAAAAGAAGAAGAAGAAGAAGAAGAAGAAGAAGAAGAAGAAGAAGAAGAAGGAGGAAAATGAGAAGGAGAAGGAGAAGGAGAAGGAGAAGAAGAAGAAGAAGAAGAAGAAGAAGAAGAATGAGAATGAGAATGAGAATGAGAACGAGAAGGAGAAGGAGAAGAAGGTGAAGGAGAAGGAGAAGGAGAAGGAGAAGGAGAATGAGAATGAGAATGAGAATGAGGAGTATGAGTAGGAGTAGGAGTAGAAGTAGGAGTAGGAGTAGAAGAAGGAGTAGGAGTAGAAGGAGAAGGAGAAGAAGAAGAAGAAGCAATAGGAGTAGGAGTATGAGTAGGAGGAGAAGGAGAAGAAGAAGAAGTAGGAGTAGGAGTAGGAGTAGGAGGAGAAGAAGAAGAAGAAGAGGAAGAAGAAGAAGAAGAAGAAGTAGGAGTAGGAGGAGAAGGAGAAGAATAAGAAGAATAAGAAGAAGTAGGAGTAGGAGTACGAGTAGAAGGAGGAGAAGCAGAAGAAGTAGGAGTAGGAGGAGAAGGAGTAGGAGGAGTAGGAGGAGAAGAAGAAGAAGAAGAAGAAGAAGAAGAAGAAGAAGAAAAAGAAGAATAAGAAGGAGAAGGAGAATGAGAAGGAGAAGGAGAAGAAGAAGAAGAAGGAGAAGAAGAATGAGAATGAGAATGAGATGGAGAAGGAGAAAGAGAAGGAGAAGAAGGAGAATGAGAAGCAGAAGGAGAAGGAGAAAGAGAAGGACAAGGAGAATGAGAATGAGAATGAGAATGAGAATGAAGAGTATGAGTAGGAGTAGGAGTAGAAGTAGGAGTAGGAGTAGAAGAAGGTGTAGGAGTGGAAGGAGAAGAAGAAGAAGAAGAAGTGGGAGTATGAGTAGGGGTAGGAGTAGGAGTAGGAGGAGAAGGAGAAGAAGAAGAAGAAAAAGAAGAAGAAGAAGAAGTATGAGTAGGAAGAGAAGGAGAAGAATAAGAAAAATAAGAAGAAGTAGGAGTAGTGTCGCTTGCGCGAAAATAAGGTGCCGGCACAACAGAAGAGTCGCCGCCTTTCGTTATTTATCCCTCAGAGCGGGAAAGGAAACGATCGGAAAAACCTAACGAATAAGGGTAAGACAAGGTCATCGCAACCGTTGTCTGGATTCGGGAGTCGGTTACGCAAGGGGAAGGTATTAGCACCCCTCACGTACGTCGTACTCGACGGGATCTTCGCTTGTTGTGTTTACTTGGACGGGTTGGTTTTATTCTATCTACCTATCAAGGCTGGCTTAAAAAGAAAAGAAAAATGACTCGGCAAAGCGTCGAACTTCATGCCTACGTATTCTCATCAGAGAATGAGAAATCAGAGTCAGCGTAGTTCGGCCTACGAAGGGTTATGGGGGAAGGTAGCTCACCAAGACATCGCCATCTTATGCCTACGTACTCTCAACAGGCATGAGAGATCAGAGCTCACGTAGTTCGGGAAACTACGGTTTATTTCCTGTCTTTTACGAAAGAAGTGTTTTTTATTGTGTTTGCGATTTCGATCGCACTAGAGACTATGACCTGAGAGTGAATGCGTCGCATGTCACCCAAAGGGTACCATACTAAACATCCAGACTGTGGAAAAGAAACTCTCCCACAATCCTTTCTCAGATAGCTTAAGGCTCGTAACGTACGAAAGAAATCATTCATGATTACTGTATCTTAAACTGTTTTGAGATGAGAAGAGAACAGGCCCAACTAGGAGGGAGACTATCAAGTCCTACTCTTGTCATGCCATGGATTCATCCTATGGTTGAGGTTTGAACAGGGAACTCCTAGAAGTTGTCATGCATAGGTTTCAACCTAAAATTCTATCATCACTCCCTTATCAAAGGAAATGAGAGTCCTAAGGGATCATGTCAATGATATACCAAAACAGACAAAGCATCAGCTTAACAGTAAAATGCATGCAATGCAAGTGAGGGAGGAAATGTGTGTGTGGGGCTTCAGCCTCCACAAGCTCATCTCAACCTCAAGCCAGAATGGATAACAGTAATCATACTGAAATAAACAACATGCTATCAAGCACTAACAGTAAACTACAATCATACAGATAAAATGAAATGAAATACCATCAGGCAAACAAACCACATGGGCAAGGGAGCTGGGCTCTACCGAATACCCGCAAGCAAAGCCACACAGTAACAATACAAGCAGAGGGAGCAACTCAACCTCTAGTGCAATCATGCTCCTAGATTCTACCTATTCTAGATATGAACTTATTCTAATGCATCAAGCAAGTCAAACAAAACACATCAATACAGAAAAGAAAAGAAAGCAGATCAACCCCTCTCTCAACTTCAGGCTTCTGCTCTTCCAACAGCAACTCAGTCTTCAGACTTCAATCACTCTTGACAAATATCAATTTGCTTTTCCAGGTTTCAACCCTTCAACATAAGTTTCAACTTATCTTCTCCCTTAAGCTTCAGCTTCTTGATCAGCTCCACCTTCAGGCTTCACTATCAATCACAAGTACCAACTTGGCTCCTTCAAGATCTCTAGGTATCAAAGTAAGTATCAACTTCCTTTGTTCTTCAAGCTTCAGCTCTTCAGAATAACCTTCAATCACTTAGAAGTGTCAGCTTCATCTTTCAGTCTTTACTTCATATTCAGGGGTCTTCAAGTATCAACTTGCTCTTGTTGCTCTTCAAGCTTCAGCTGGAATGGCAATACTCAAGGATTCATCCTCTTCTACACACTTCATTGAAGTCTTCATCTTCAAACTCAAGCTCAACATCTCTCAAGACAATCAAACCAGAGGAAATCACTTACTGGATAAGCTGGGGGATATTGAACTGCTTATTGCCCACCAAAGGTGACCTCTAAGGGTTCAACATCAAAGGAATGGTTCCCTCAAAAGTTCTACTTCCCAGGTATGATCACTTATCCCTCCAAAGGAGAGAGGTGTATATCATGTAAGGACTTTGAATCATAGGGAGGAATGGAGGTGAAAGATACCATCCATGTTTAATAAAGAAGTTATCTAAGTCTAAACTCTTCCTAATCCCTAACCCTAAAACAATCAACAAAACAAAAAGGACCAAGCTCTCAAGCTCTTTAATGCATCTTCAAATCTTCTACTATGCTCATCAATGCTACTCCAAGCAATACCAAGCTCTCCAAGCCCACAAAGCAAAGCCAACAACAATACAAGCCCACAAGGGCAACACAAACAATCATCATATACAAAAATCAACTAAAAATAGTATATCACTATATTAAATCCTAATATAATTTCTACTGGATCCTATATACCTACCCTTAATACCCTTATATTCCCCAATGTCTAACTTGTCCTAAAAACCCAAAATTCTAATGTTATTATGGACCTATGTTGAAGTTTGACCTAATTCTACACAATTTAATGTCATCTAATCAAAACTAACCTAAAATTCATCACAAAATTATGGAATAAATCCAAGTGGAAACTAAAGCTTATATCTAACTATCCTAAAAAGAATGGCCTAAAAATGCTATGGGAACTACCTAAAAAATATTCTACAAATTCATGGATCAACATAAAAGAAATAAAATGCAATAAAAGTAGAAAATATACAAAAAATACTAAAAATGCATGAAAGGAAACTATTTTTATTTGACAATTTTTTACACATGAATATGAAATAGGAGAAACAACTCCCACTAAAAAATCTTTAATTTTCAAATTGATATGATTTTTCCAAGATTGAAATAAAATGGAAGAAAAATAAAATGAAAATATGAAGGGATGGGGTGCAGCTAGCAAACAGGTCCAGTTCAGATTTCATATGGGCCCAGAATGGGGGGTAAAAAAAGCAAGTGCGCTAGGCCCATTTATTAATCAGAAATTAATTAGAAAATGAAAAGAAAAATATAAAAAGAACGGTGCAAATAGTAGAGAAACTCAGTTAAGAAAACCAATGGGCTTTGATTGATTGGATCCACTAAGCCCAGAATTCAGGTTTAATGAAACGCATCGTTTCATGCTAGCTCAGGATTCCCTCCAATATGAAATTAAACACGGGCCGTTGGATTGCTTCTCAGGTCAACCAGTCTTGCTTGATCTAATGGCTGGGAGGTTGTCTTCAACCTTCAGCTAGGGTTTGCTGAAACTCCATGGAAATGCAGAACCATAAGCTTCATCTTCCTCAACTCGTGCTCTCTCATTTATCCATCAAAAATCAAAGTTTAAAATCCTAACATGCTCCATTTTTCATGCTGAACACAATCCTAATCTCAAATTCCATTGAATCTCCCTCAAACTTGAAACCCGATAGCAACTTCAAATTATTGATCAAGAACCAATCTTAACAATTCTCAAAATTAATGGTCCTAATCTCATCCTCATGCTTCCCTGAACATTTCTAGCTATTGAACTAAGCTTATCTCTCAATATTCAGCAAGATACAAGGTCAGACAGAAATGGTGTCCATAATCCAATCTTCACCAATTCTCTTCAAACTCTCCAAAATCCATCACCTATGTGTCTCTAGCCATTCTACACTAATGATTCAACCTATCAATGCTTAAATAAAGATGTGGCAGAGAATTTGGAAACCTGGTTTCTTGGTATGGCAGTGGTGGTAGATCTTCAATTCAGCACTTGAAACTCTTCAGAAGTGATCCTTGGATGATGATACTTCTTCTGTTTGCAAAAAATTGGAGGGAGAATGCTTGCACTTCAAGATTCGAATATGAATGGCTTCTTGCAACATCCAATTGCCAAACCTTCAATCCTCCATCAATGGAACTTCAATTCATTATGCACACACTCAGAGGGATCTATGGAATGTGTTTGTGAAGAAAAAAGGAATGGAAATGAAGAATTAGGCAGAATTGGAACATGACTTGCAATGGAAGATTCTTGATCTCACTCTCTCTTCTCTGCACCAATTCTCACCAACCTTGCATCTGAGCAAGTCATACATGTTATATAGAGTGGTTTAGAATCATCTAGAACCATCTAGGATCATCCAATGAGTATTTGAACTTCTCATGTCATGACATTTTGATTTCCATTCTCCTTACATGCTATCTCATGCCAAGCCTCTTGTAACCTTTGATTCTGACTTGAAATTCTCCCCATATGAGATTTATGATAAGTTACAATGCATAACCAACTTGCTTGTTGAGTTTTGTTGAGTTTTGCTTTGGTGCCTTAATATGCAAGTAAGCCATTTCCAAAGCATCCCTATGATCCAAGCCCCAAATCAAAATTGTGGCCGAACCATTGTTCTTAGAATTTCATTTGGAGTCAAAATGACCTATTATATGACATGGTTTGGATGTACAACTTGGGATTTCCAATTTTCAATTTCACCTTAATTAACTTATGCCTCCATTTTAGGCCATTTTCATCACTTTTTGATACAAGACTTTTTAACATCTCATGACCTCCCTAATAGCCTTAAAACATCATTCTAAGAAAGTTTGATGTTGAAGATTTTTCCATTTGAAGGTTGGAAGTAGGAGATATGGCCTTATGCTTGAAATGACCTATAACCTCCAAATGACTAAAATGCCCTTGACTTGTCAAAGCCATAAGTTGAGTTCTACAAATCCTATAAAGGACTTCTAGTACTCTATAGAAAGCTAAGAAGATGCTCTACAACATTCATGTTGACCAAGAATCCATAGGAATCATCCTACTAGGGAAACAGTTGAATGCAAGTTGGGTGACTTTCAAGGACCCAGATACACATACCTCAGATGACCTGTAATTTGTCAAAGTCATAACTTGAGCTCTAAAAATCCTATCAAGGACTTATAGCACTAAAATTAAAGCTAAGAACAAGCTCTACAACATTCATGTTGTGGGGAAGATGAGATGACAATCACATCTTAAGCTAAAACTGCCTTGAAGATATGGATCAAACTAGGGGATTTTACACTGTCAAGCCTTAGAAACCCTAGCTTAAAACTTCTCAAACTCTTCAATCATGATGATTTGGTCTAGGAATCATCCTTATAGCATCTCAATGCATCATTCCATGCTCACATGGCTCTTGGATTAGGTCTCAACCCTCTCCAAATCATCAGTTGACCTAGGGTTGACCCAGTCAAACCCTAATTCCACCACTCATGGCTGAATCTTCTGAATTCTTGTACAATGACCTCTCTAGGCTTCATGATGGCTTTCAAGACATCTCATAAGCTTTCTCAAAGCTTCAAGTCCATTCTCATAGTCTTAGAATCATCTGGGGAGCTCCCACAACTCTCAAGTTATGAGACACACACCCTTGGTTTCAACCAATCTCTCTGAGGATCTCTTGAGTTCTCTGACAAAGGTATCAACCTTTGAACACTTGAACAAACTTCTTGACTTTCTTCATAGCCTCATATAACTGTTGTTAGGTAATCCTACCTCTTGATCTACTGCCCACATATCAATGAGATGCAGATGATGAATACAATAAACCACAAACTTGGTAAATAAATGTTGGTCAAATTTTGGGGTGCAATAGCTGCCCCTATTCAAACGGCTTGAACCTGACTGGGTGAGGAGCCAATCAAGGTGCGAGACGGTTGAATACCGATAAACCCGGAAATTTTCCAAATGCATAAGCACTGGTGGGAACAGATCTTCGAACACTAAAATAATAGTTGCACGACAACGAGCTGGAGACATACTGATCTGAACCTTGTCGTCAGTTATTCACATTAAGTTCCTCTGACATTGTCATCAGACACCTGACCTCACCCTCAGGCATTCATGAAAATAGAGCGTCTAACATCGCCGTCGGACAACCAAAACACCCAACATCGCCGCTGGAAAACTAAATCACCTGACATTGCCGCCAGAAACAAACATCCAACATCGCCGCTGGATAACTAAATCACCTGACATCACCGTCAGACAAACAAATATCCAACATCGCCGATGGAGAACTAAAGAATTTGACATCACCGTCAACCAAACATCCAACCTCGCCGCTGGGGCATCAAAGAATCTGACATCGCCGTCGGACAACCAACCATCCAACATCACCGCTGGAAAACTAAATCACCTGGCATTGCCGCCAGAAACAAACATCCAACATCGCCGCTGGAGAACTAAATCACCTGACATCACCGTCAGACAAACGAATATCCAACATCGCCGATGGAGAACTAAAGAATTTGACATCACCGTCAACCAAACATCCAACCTCGCCGCTGGGGCATCAAAGAATCTGACATCGCCGTCGGACAACCAACCATCCAACATCGCCGCTGGAAAACTAAATCACCTGGCATTGCCGCCAGAAACAAACATCCAACATCGCCGCTGGAGAACTAAATCACCTGACATCGCCGTCAAGTACTCAACATAATCTGACTTCGCCATCAACTCTCAACATCGTCTGACCTCGCCGTCGGGGTGAAGAAACTTCATTGGGGAATTGGTCACACAGTAACCGGTAATACATAGTCGATCATGCCATCAGGCACTCAAAGAACACTGTCGGGCATCAGCCAGACTTCAACCATCAGGTTGATCATGCCATCAGGCATTCAAAGAAATTGTCGGGCATCATCCGGACATCAACCATCAGGTTGATTATGCCATCAGGCATCCCTCATTACTGTCGGGTATCATCCGGACTTCATCAGCAAGTCGGGAATAGAATTCTTGGTCAATCATGAGCCAACTGGGAACCTCTAAACCCCTGCCATCAGGCACTCCGCATCAGCTGAGAGACTGTTTCATTAGCACAGTCAGACTTCAATCATGGAGTCTTCCAGGGAGATTTCAACTTCGCCGTTAGAAAACCTGCTGGGGAGGGCGCTTCGCCGCTGGGGAATCTGGAGAACTCCGCTCCGAGGGTCCAGAAATCATTCTGAATAAATCAACTCTGCTGAGGACTTCAAGAATCATCTTGGACAAATAACTCCGCCGGGGACCTTCAAGAATCATCTTGAACCGATAACCAACCTGGAGATTTTAGGAATCATCCTGAGCGAACACTCTGTTGGGGATTTCAGGAATCATCCTGGGCAACCTTTACTGGGGACTCTAAGTATCAACTTGAGCAACCAACTCTGGTGACTGCACTGGGTACTTAAGAATCATCTTAAGCAAACGACCCTGTTGAGGAATTCGAGAATCATCTTGAACCAAAGACTTCGCTGGGGATCCAAGAATCATCTTGGGCAAGCGACTTCGTTGGGGAGAATGTCAGGAATCATCCTGAGCGATCGATTATGTGGCGGAACACCTGCAAAACAAGAACGGTAGCAACCTAGATCATGTTTATTATGCATATGCTTCGGCAATGGCACAAGGCTCCACACGGTGGACATGCTATGCGTTTATGATAAATGCTATGCAATCATGCACAATGATGCGATCCCGTCAGCAAAATAAATGCCGAAGGGGGAATCCTCCTGTCAAGGAGAAAGAACTACTCAGACAGAGGAATCATCCTGCGGAGGAAAATCATGGTCACACCAATCTCAATTGGACTCCGCAGGGGGCACAACTTCAGTTGACTGCTGCGGGGGAAACAACTTCAGTTGACTGCTGCAGGGGAATGAAGCTCTATGAGAACTAGGACCAGCTGAGGGAAAGCGATGTCAATCGCGGGAATAAACTGTGTGGCCTTCACGGCTACTTCTCCGGAGATAAGACTCTGTGGGGAAACAACTTCAGCTGCTCAACACTCCACTGGGGAAAACCAATCATGGCTTGAGCAACTTCCAAGGATTCGGATCTCTTGGGTATCTACAAAATCGGCTGAGGAAGGAGAAATCATTCTGCTTCGCTGGGGAGTACAACTCCGATGAGGAATTTCAATTCCGCTGGGGAAGAAGGAATCGTCCGACTTCGGGGAGAGTACGACTCTGGTGGGGAATTTCAATTCCGCTGGAGACTTCAGTCTGGTACCATCAGTTGCTGCATACTTCGGCGTACGAATAGTTTCCTACGAAACCTGCACTTGTGACCCGGTGCTGGGGGATGAACACGCGCTTCGGCGCCTGACTCAGCTGAGGAGGTGACGTTCCTTCAGGATACATCGGATTGGGGAGAGAATCATCTCTGCCTGGGGAGACATATCAATGCCCACGATCTCGCGTTCAGACTCTGCGGGGAGCTGCTACTGAACTCTGCTGGAGAAAGAGGAATCATCCTGCTTCAGGGATGCGCACGGCGCACTGTCTGGAATATGCTACACCTGTAACAACACAAACAAGCAGACAAGATGCCCTTCTCAAAGGGACCTATCAAGGTTATTATCTCGTGACAATATTCAAGTAATTAATTGTTTCAACAATCAGTGGCCTAAGCCAGTAAGTTTATGTATGCGCATTTTACTAAAAACATCAGCGTTCTTTTTTCGCAAACAAAACCGATAAATGCTAAACAGGCAAACAGGATTGCTGAATAGTATACATTTTATTGATAACAAACCCCTGAATGGGTAAAAATGTTTTACAACAGATGCAAGCTCCTAGGATGAGGAAGCCGCGCAAAAATAAAGCATAAATATACATCAGTATATACAAATGTCGGCAACGAGGCGTAGATGAACACCATGAGTTGATCCCTCTATGACCCACTCGACTTCGATACTTCTCCGACGCTTCAGCTTCGGAAGAGATTGATTCAGATAAACAGCCTTCTGGTCCTCCAAACCACTAAACAATGAAAGTCCTCACGCGGAACGCAGTCATTTGCTTTTTCAAATCCCTAACTTTTGCGTGAACCACCCTTTGCGGGTTTTCAGTTCACTGGGATACCCTTTTTTGCCAAAGCCGCCCAGTGTAGGTTTTCGACTTCGCGGGTGTACCTTTTTTCAATTTATATCCCTTATTTTTGCCCGAACCTTTTTATTCTGTTTTTGGTTCGCCAGGATGCCCCATTTTTGCCTGGACTCTCCTTTTTTCTCCAGCGGGTCGCTTTCAAGCAAAGTATTTTTTAACTGCGTCCGCGTTCACCGGGGATGCAAAATCTTCACCATCCATCGTGGATAACAACAAAGCTCCTCCTGTGAAGACCTTGCTGACGACGTACGGACCTTCGTAATTCGGAGTCCACTTGCCCCGGAGATCGGAGTGTGGAGGAAGAATCTTCTTCAGGACGAGATCACCCGTCTGAAAGCTTCTAGGACGCACCTTCTTATCATAAGCTTTCTTCATTCGACTTTGGTACAGACGACCAAACGCAATCAATGCTAACCTCTTCTCGTCCATCAAGCTGAGTTGGTTTAGTCGATTCGTAATCCATTCTGCCTCGTCGAGTTTCACATCAACCAAAACTCGCAAAGAAGGGATCTCCACTTCTAACGGTAGGACAGCTTCCATACCGTACACTAAGGAGAAAGGAGTTTACCCGGTTGACGTATAGACCGTCGTACGATAACCGTGCAATGCAAACGGCAGCATCTCGTGCCAATCTTTATAGGTCACAACCATCTTCTGAACAATCTTCTTTATGTTCTTGTTGGCTGCTTCAACGGCGCCATTCATCTTTGGCCGGTAAGGAGATGAGTTGTGGTGTTCAATCTTGAAACTCTGGCACAGCTCCTTCATCATCTTGTTATTCAGATTCGAACCATTATCAGTAATGATCCGCTCGGGAATTCCGTAACGACAGATGATATCCCTCTTTATGAATTTAGCCACCACCTGCTTGGTCACATTAGCATACGAGGCTGCCTCCACCCACTTGGTGAAGTAGTCGATAGCTACCAGAATGAAGCGATGACCGTTAGAAGCAGTGGGCTCGATCTTGCCTATCATGTTGATGCCCCACATGGAGAACGGCCACGGGGAGGACATGACATTCAATGGGCACGGCGGCACATGAACTTTATCAGCATAAATCTGGCACTTATGACATCTCTTCGCGAATCTGAAGCAATCCGACTCCATCGTCAGCCAGTAGTATCCTGCTCTCAGGATCTTTCTCGTCATAGCATGCCCGCCGGCATGGGTACCCAATGTGCCTTCATGGACTTCTTCCATGAGCATACTCGCCTCTTTCTCATCTACACATCTGAGTAGCACAAGATCATGGTTTCTCTTATACAGAACTCCATCAGGATTGAGATAAAAGTTTCCAGACAGCCTCCTCAGAGTCTTCTTATCCTGGGTTGACGCACCCACAGGATATTCCTTAGTCATAAGGAAAGTCTGGATGTCATGGAACCATGGCTTGCCGTCGGCGGCTTCCTCGATTGCGAAGACAAATGCCGGTCTATCAAGACGCGAAAGGACAATTCTTGGAGCCTCATTCCAAAAATTGACTTTATACATTGAAGCCAACGTGGCTAAGGCATCAGCCATCTGATTTTCCGCCCTGGGCACATGATGGAGTTCCACTCGATCAAAGAACAGAAGCATCCTTCTGGCATAATTCATGTACGGCACCAAATTCGATTGACGAGTCTCCCACTCCCCTTTAATTTGGTTGATCACAAGCGCTGAGTCATCATATACGTCTAGGTTCTTGATTCTCAAATCAATTGCCTCCTTTAGA
Organism: Lathyrus sativus; assembly: GCA_963859935.3. Lineage (NCBI taxonomy): Eukaryota > Viridiplantae > Streptophyta > Magnoliopsida > Fabales > Fabaceae > Lathyrus > Lathyrus sativus. The sequence continues at coordinate 22,369 of CAWUDS030003420.1, forward strand.
CCCATGATGCATGCTTCGTACTCCGCCTCATTATTGGTGACTGGAAACGTCAGTCTCGCAGTAAACGGGATATGGGATCCGTGGGGAGTCATGATGATAGCCCCGATGCCACTTCCATAGGAATTAACCGCTCCATCGAATATCAATTTCCACTGGGATTTCCTATCTGGCCCCTCGTCGGGCAACGGCTCATCGCAGTCCTTCGCTTTGAGAAACATAATATCCTCGTCAGGGAATTCAAATTTCATCGGCTGGTAATCCTCGATCGGCTGTTCGGCAAGGTAATCAGACAATACGCTTCCCTTGATGGCCTTCTGGGACACGTACTGAATATCATATTCCGTTAACACCATTTGCCATCTGGCAATCCTGCCCGAAAGAGCCTGCTTCTCGAAGACGTACTTGATCGGATCCATCTTCGAAATTAGCATGGTGGTGTGATTGAGCATGTACTGTCGTAAACGTTTGGCAGCCCAGGCTAGTGCGCAACACGTTTTCTCCAGCATCGAGTAACAAAATTCACAGTCCGTGAACTTCTTACTCGAGTAGTAAATGGCATGCTTCTTTCTGCCCGTCTCGTCGTGCTGACCGAGAACACACCCCATACTATTCTCAAAAACTGTCAAGTACATGATTAGAGGCCGTCCAGCCACTGGGGGTATCAAGATTGGAGGTTCTTGAAGATATTGTTTTATCTTATCAAATTCCTTCTGGCAATCCTCATTCCAAGTAATCGCCTGATCTTTCTTTAAAAGCTTGAACATCGGTTCACACGTGGCCGTGAGCTGAGAGATAAACCTAGCAATGTAGTTTATTCGGCCCAAGAAACCACGAACTTCTTTTTCTGTTTTCGGTGCTGCCATTTCTTGAATGGCTTTTATTTTCGTAGGATCAACCTCGATGCCTCGTTCACTCACAATAAACCCCAGTAACTTTCCGGACCGCACTCTGAAAGTGCATTTGTTAGGATTCAGCCTCAACCTGAATTTCCTAAGCCTTTCAAAAAGCTTCAATAAGTTGACCAGATGCTCTTCCTCCGTTTGGGACTTCGCAATCATGTCATCAACATAGACTTCGATCTCATGATGAATCATGTCATGAAACAAAGTCACCATTGCTCGTTGGTAAGTGGCCCCTACGTTCTTCAGACCGAAGGGCATTACCTTATAGCAAAATGTTCCCCAGGGGGTGATAAACGTCGTTTTCTCCCTGTCCTCCGGCGCCATCTTGATCTAATTGTAATCGGAGAAGCCATCCATGAATGAAAACACGGAAAACTGGGATGTGTTGTCGACCAACACATCGATATGAGGCAACGGGAAATCATCTTTAGGGCTCGCCCTATTCAAATCCCGATAATCGACGCACATGCGTACCTTACCGTCCTTCTTCGGTACAGGCACTATGTTGGCGACCCACAGAGGGTAAGTGGTGACCGCTAAGAAGCCAGCATCGAGCTGTTTCTGCACTTCTTCTTTGATCTTAACGTCCATGTCTGGTCTCGTCCTCCTAAGCTTCTGCTTAACGGGAGGGCAATCTTCTCGTAGCGGCAAGTGGTGGACCACGATGTCCGTGTCAAGTCCGGGCATGTCTTCGTATGACCAAGCAAAGACGTCACTATACTCTCGAAGCATCTCGACCAATCTCTGCTTGACATCACTCTGCAACGTAGCCCCTATCCTGACATTTATGACGAGCTCTTCAGAACCCAGGTTCACAATCTCAATCTCCCCTTCATGAGGCAGAATAACCTTTTCCTCTTATTTCAACAAGCGGGCCAACTCTTCAGGAAGGTCTTCGTATTCATCAATCTCTTCTTCGGCTTGATAGATCGGGCAATCGAAGTCGAAGTGAGCTGTAGAAGGTCCAGAGTCGATGTCATCTGTTATGTGGATCCTGCAAAATCAAGGGTTAAGTTTAAAACAAGAATATGCAGGTTAGCACAAACCCCATTGCCATTTTACTGTTTTTCAAAACAAATATAAAACAGGAATAACAGAGATCACAAAATTTGAATACGAAGAAAACGCCTTTGATTTATTAACAAAATGCATGTACATAATCCAACAAGGCCCTGACAATAAAACGCTATGCCCCGGGTAGGACATAGGGTTGTACAACGATTGGAAAAAGTAAATCATTACTCTTCACTTGTCATCTGGATGATATCCTTGATGGTCCAATTGTTGAGACCCTCGCCTGGCTTGCTTGGTTGAATCCAAGAGTCGAGATCATAATTGCTATCCCCGCTGTCTTCAGACGCCGCGTTGATGCTTTCGAAAATCACTCCGCCACTGGTAAATAGGATCGGCCCCTTACCCCATGGCGCACTGCTAGACAAAGAAGAAGAAGCTTCAGCTCTAAGAGAATACCCCAACCCAAACTTATCCTGCTTGTTGGGTATCTCCAAAATACGTCCCCAGCCTGGGGTGGATCCAGCTTCGACGACGGCCCGAGCTTCTTTGAATGAGGAGAGATTCATCTTTGGCTTCTCTGTGACTACAGGAGCTACTTCCTTCACCTTGACGGCTTCATATGCCTGGGAAAGAGTCTCATGGATTTCGCCATCCATTTCAACATACTTAAAGGATGACAAATGGCTCACCATTATGTCTTCCTCGCCATACACGGTTACTATGCTTCCCCCGACAGCATATTTGAGCTTTTGGTGCAACGTGGAGGTCACGGCACCAGCAGCATGGATCCATGGCCGGCCCAAGAGGCAACTGTAGGCAGGCATGATGTCCATGATATAAAAGACCGCGTCGAACGTTTCCGGACCGACTTGGATTGGCAGGGTCACCTCCCCGAAAACGTGGCGTTTAGTTCCGTCGAACGCCTTCACCACCAGATCACTGGGTGTGCAGAGCAATTCGCGAGTGTCCAACTTCATTAATGCCTTCTTCGGAAGAACATTAAGCGACGAACCCGTGTCCACCAGCACGTGCGACATGATTGTGCCCCTACACTCTATCGCGATGTGCAGGGCGCTATTGTGGTTCCTCCCTTTTGGCGTCAGCTCTAAGTCTGTGAAACCTAGCCCATTGCCAGCATTATTGTGGGCTACCACCTCTTCTAGCTGATTCACCGATATCTCTTGCGGTACGTAGGCAGCGTTCAATACCTTCAGTAGCGCGTTGCTGTGTGCTTCAGAACACAGCAACAGGTTGAGAATAGAAATCTTCGAAGGCGTCTGATGGAGATGGTCTACAATCTTGTAGTCGCTCTTTTTGATCAACCGCATAAACTCCTCGGCATCTTTGACCAGCAAATCCTTTTCTACCCCACACGGGGCCTCTTCGACGACTTTGCTTTTACCCTTATCAGCCGCATCAGCTCTGACCGCTTTATCCGCCACGACCTTTGGCGGTGCAAACACTCTTCCGCTACGGGTAATACCACTGATTCCTACGAGATTCTCCACAGTCGACCCATACGGCTCCAGCTTCAACTTCTGTCCTTTGCAATAGACTTCAGCCCCATAATGCCACGGAACGGCGTTAGTGCTCTCGAATGGTATCGGCCCAGCTTTGGTAATAGTGATGGTGGGCGGTCTGGGCGCAAAAATGGTTATTGGTTGGCGAGGGATGGTGATGGTGGCGACTTCATCGGCCTGCTTCAACACTACCTCTCCTGATACACTTTCAGCCCTCCGGCTGAACTGCAGAATCCCCTCAGTCATCAGACTTTGAATTCCTTCTACCAATTGCTCACATCCATCAGAATGTGTGGCACAGTCCATGCATAGTTCTCCGCATCCTGGAAAGAACCCTCTTTTCAGCAACTTAGCTTTAACGAAGCTAAACGGCGTCTTTAGATCTTTGACATCAGTCAACAGATCTGCACTCTCTTCTTCGATAATGGCGTTCACTCCGCCTCCCCTATGATTTGGCATAGGATTCTTCGTGACATTGGGCACATTATCGGAAAAGTTAATGATCTTGGCATCTACCATTTCCTGCACCTTGTGCTTAAAGGCTTTGCAGTTCTCGATTGTGTGGCGAGGTGCCCCTGAGTGGAAATCGCAAGTGGCATTTGCGTCGTACCCTGGTGGAGGTGCCCCTGTCAAGGGAGCCATCATCCTGTTTTGAACCAACTAAAGCTGAAGCAAAGTCTGCAAGAGTTGCGCGTACGACATGGGCGGTGCCTCGAAGTGACGGTTTGCCAAAGGTGCCCGATTCTGGTATTTTCTATATCCTTGTTGATTTGGTTGCTGCCGCTGCTGTGGAGCCGCTGGGATATTTATACTGGCTATCTGCTGCTGAGGGCCTTTGCCCTTCCTTCGAGCGTTGGTCACAACGCTCGCATCTCCTTCTCGCCTTTTACCAGCATAAGGTTTCTTTCCACCTCCACCGACTGAGGATGACTCACCTTGAATTTTCCCGATCTTGATACCGTTCTCGACGTGTTCGCCCATGATAATGAGAGCTGAGAACGTCCCAGACATACCGCTGACTAACTTTTCATAGTAAACCCCTGGGAGGGTAGCCACAAACATCTGCACGAGCTCTCGTTCAACCATCGGCGGCTGAACCCGAGCTGCCAACTCACGCCACCGCTGGGCGTACTCCTTAAATTCTTCATTATTCCTCTGCGACAGGTTCTGGAGCTGGACTCGGTTCGGAGCCAAGTCGCTGTTGTACTGGTAATGGTGGACACGCTTCAGCGAGATCTTTCCATGTGCGCACACTAGTGGGCTCTAGACCCATGTACCACTCGAGGGATGGCCCAGAAAGACTATCTTAGAAGAAGTGCATCAGCAACTTCTCGTCTTCGGAATAGGCAAACATCTTCCTGTAGTACGATCTCAGGTGGACACGAGGGCAGGTGGTGCCCTTATATTTCTCAAAGTCAGGCACCCTGAACTTAGGAGGTACCTTGAAATCAGCAATTAACCCCAGCTTGGACATATCAACGCCCAAAGTATTATGATTCTCGATATCTCTCATTTTGTCTTCAAGTGCTTTGAACCTAAGCCGCGCTTCAGCATTCAGCTCCCCTTCAGCACCTGTTTGAGAGAACACATCATCCTGATGATCCTCAAGCCATGGTTGAGGCACCAACAGATTCCCGACGCCTGCATTGTCGTTGCCCGGCCCGATGTTGACATTAGCTCCCAGACTCCAATTACCGACGCCCGTCGTATTGAGTCTGATGTTGGCCATCACATTGCCATTAGCACTGCCATTGCCCCCGGCCACAGGGACACCATTCTGTGGAGTATCAACTGGCGGAGGGGTAGGCACGGTCCCACCGTGGAGTATGCCGTTGCTATCAACCCTGGAGATCAAAGGCTGAACCAAAGTCCTGAGCTGGTCCTGACCATTGGCGACCACTTGCATGAGTTCCATGAAGCGATCCATCCTCTCGCGAAGCTCCTGAACATCTGTCTGTACTTGGTCCATGATCCTGGTCTAATTAGCTCTAGTCGGATAACGGTGAATTAGTCTCTGATCAATCCTGGAACCACCAGAAACAGCCTGGGACCTGTAAACCTGTAAACACTAAAGGGTTAGGAAAAGTAACAAAATGCTTGTCATGCAAATGCTTCATGCAAATGCATGCGTGTGTCTGTGTGTTTGGGAGATTTCCCCCAATCCTAGTGCCTGAGTGCCAGTGTTGATAATAATAAGGAGAAGGAGTCTGAGTCCAATCATGGAAACAACAATCTCATATATAAAGAAGGCCTATCAAGGCAGTACATAGCATCAGCGAGTACAAGACGAATCAACAGCGTGACCTCAGCCAACAAGCCTGGTGATGGTCAGCATACAACAAAGATCAAAACAAAAGGAATACAAATAGTCAAGTACGGCCACTGGCGCGATACTCTTCTAACAACTCCCTCGTCTCTGGATGATCCGGCAGTGTGAGCAACCCCTCGACGAGTAATTCCCTCTGCACAATGGTCTACTGAAGACCTTCGATCGAACCTTCCCATGCTCCTTCGCCGAAGCAATCTTCTAACTTCCGCTTTTTGGACTCAAACGTCAGCTTGCGCTCCTTCAGGTTAGCGAGAGCTTTGTTGAGCTGGCCTTCGGCGGCGTATCTGCGGGCGGTTTCTTCATCAAACCTATGCTCACTGTCCTTCACCTGGGCTTCCAGCTTGGAGATCTGCAGCATCAGCTTATCCTCCTGCTCTTTCCTGGTGGCCAGGGAAGCCTTCTAGTGCTGGTTGAACTTGGATATCCTCCGATATGCCTCGTCCAAGTGCTGCTTCTTCGTAGCCAGTACGTCGTTGACAGCTTTGAAGTCTCGACCCATGCGTTCCCGCTCGGCTATCTGCTTAGTTAGGTCTGTACCTAGCTGGTTCACCAACTCTGTCTGCCTTTTGAAAGAGTGAACGGCCTCGTTCCTCTCGCTTCGAAGCTGAGCTAATTCCTTCTCCAGTTCTGCGTTCGCCCACTTCAATTCATCCCGCTCAGCCAACACCTGATTATGCTGCTGAATGGGCACAATAGTAGGCTCTTCAATCATTGAAGGGCTTTCTGGCTTGGCATGAGGAAACGGCATCCCTATAGCATCATCCCTGGCTCTGATCCAAGTCAAATACGGAGGGTAGGCTTGATTATTGCTTTTTCCCAGCAATGGCTTTCCTCGTATACTGATACCATTCCATGCGCGCTAAAGCTTGGACAACAAATCCCCCTCTAGAATACCAGTGAGGTACAGAGATTCCTGTACCTCTTCATCCTTCGGCGAAGTTCTCAGAGCATACGCGAACTGGCGGACCAACAACGACGGATTGTAGTTTATACAGCCCTTCCTACCTATCAGAGGCACATTAGGAAACCCGCTGCAACTGAAGATCACCTCAGTACCCAATCTATCTCTGTCGAACCAATTAATATCCTCTGCAGATAAACTCATCAGACGCTCAGGCCACTCAGCTGTGGCTGCCAACAAGACAAAAGGACCCCTCTTGGGCAGATGGCTATCAAGCCACTTGTACAGCAAGGGTACACAGCACGAGACGTTCTTCCCCCTCCTGTTCTCATTTTTGTAGTGGACTGAGTGATAGACATCTCCGATCAAGGTAGGGACTGGATTTCCTGAAGCAAAGATGTGAAACGCATCAAAGTCTATAAAATCGGGCATATTAGGGAACAAAATAATGCCATATATGCATAGAGCGAGGATGGCATTGAACGCGCCCCAACATCCATCCTTGGCACACTGCTGAGCCTTACCCACTAGAAACTGCAAGGAGAACCCAGGAACCTTGTTCCAACTAGTCAATACTAACTTGGAGGCGTCCAAATGAAGTGAAGGAGCTAAACCAGCCAGATCAGGCTCAGCATCCATGTGGACAAAAGGCATCTGCCTCTTGATAGGCACCCCTAGAAAATCAGCATACTCTTCCAACGTAGGTGCGAGAACAAAGTCCTGAAAAGTGAAACATCTCAGCGGAGGGTCGTAGAACTGCAGCAGAGCATGCAACCCATTCAACTCGAACACAGAAGGCTTATGAACCAAACTGAGCAACCTGCCATAAGATTTTCTGAACTCATCCCTTACAGAATCATCTGCCATAGCTATAAAACCAGTCAACTTAACCACATCAGGGTAGGGAACTTGTAAGCCACGGTCTTCCTCAGAGAGCCCATAACAATACAATAGGAGGCAAGAAATCCTGGATCGGGGAAAATGGTACCTGCAACACAGACACACGTTAATGAAATGCAAATGAGTATGCAAACTAATGCAAAATGTAGTCATGCAATAAGAAATACAGGCAACTGGTGCTGTGGAGATTCTGTATCAATAAAACCATAATCTTGCTCTATCAAGAACAACCACTGCATCTGATAATAAGAGAACCCCGGTGTAGGACCACAAATATGATCTGTCGAGACCAACCATTTGATAGGACCATATACATAGGATCATAATTCTGCTCTGTCAAGAACAAATGTCTGATAATAAGGACCTTTGATGTATGATCAAGAAATATCTGCTGATGAGGTCTTCAGACCCCAATTAAAACTCTGCCCTATCAAGAACAAACATACAGCTGCTGATGAGATCTTCAGACCCTACTCAAAAATCTGCTCTATCAAGAACAAACAACATCTGCTGATGAGATCTTCAGACCCCAAAAATCTGCTCTATCAAGAACAAACAACATCTGTTGATGAGATCTTTTGATCAAAACCTGCTGTATCAAGAACAGACATACATCTGATGATAAGTTCCTCTGATCAAAACCTGCTCTATCAAGAACAGACATGCACCTGATGATAAGATCCTCTGATCAAAACCTGCTCTATCAAGAACAGACATACATCTGATGATAAGATCCTCTGATCAAAACCTGCTCTATCAAGAACAGACAAATCTGCAACTGCGAAACCCTGGTACCAACAAAACGGATTCACTGTCAAGAAAAACCAGGTAGTCTGAAGGTCAAGGTTTCCTGCAATAAACCCAACCCTGCTCACAGGTATGGACCTAAACTGACTCAAGTTCGGCATCCTATGCGTTCATCGGCGTCACAGACATTCAAGAGGGGTGATACGATACCTAGAAGGTGTGGCATCACCAGCTCATGAAGCGGCCTCACTCGGCTGAATCACAAATGATCGGTCCCCAGAATCGACAATCCACCAAACCAGCAACCGTCTCAACCCAAGGGGTTGAAAGAGAAGCCAACCGGATGAACCTCGTCTGAGCGTGGATTTCATGAGACACTAGTGCCTGCAAAGCAAGCACGCGCCCACTAATTTCCACTCTAAGTTTATGGTGCACTCAAGCCTCGGTCTGGCTTCTCACTCATCAGAACTCCCATCCCACAATAGCACAGATAATCATATTATACTGAATATAAAATGCAGGAAATAAAGTGCGAGAAGTAAAATGCGATAAATAAACGCAACCCAACAAGTAAACATACAAGCGTTAGGATTGACTCTCGCAGGGAACCGCTGAATTCCCCAGCAGAGTCGCCAGCTGTCGCTTGCGCGAAAATAAGGTGCCGGCACAACAAAAGAGTCGCCACCTTTCGTTATTTATCCCTCAGAGCGGGAAAGGAAACGATCGGAAAAACCTAACGAATAAGGGTAAGACAAGGTCATCGCAACCGTTGTCTGGATTCGGGAGTCGGTTACGCAAGGGGAAGGTATTAGCACCCTTCACGTCCGTCGTACTCGACGGGATCCTCGCTTGTTGTGTTTACTTGAACGGGTTGGTTTTATTCTATCTACCTATCAAGGCTGGCTTAAAAAGAAAAGAAAAATGACTCGGCAAAGCGTCGCACTTTATGCCTACGTATTCTCATCAGAGAATGAGAAATCAGAGTCAACGTAGTTCGGCCTACGAAGGGTTATGGGGGAAGGTAGCTCGCCAAGACATCGCCATCTTGTGCCTATGTACTCTCAACAGGCATGAGAGATCAGAGCTCACGTAGTTCGGGAAACTACGGTTTATTTCCTGTCTTTTACGAAAGAAGTGTTTTTTATTGTGTTTGCAATTTCAATCGCACTAGAGACTATGACCTGAGAGTGAATGCGTCGCATGTCACCCAAAGGGTACCATACTAAACATCCAGACTGTGGAAAAGAAACTCTCCCACAATCCTTTCTCAGATAGCATAAGGCTCGTAACGTACGAAAGAAATCATTCATGATTACTGTATCTTAAACTGTTTTGAGATGAGAAGAGAACAGGCCCAACTAGGAGGGAGACTATCAAGTCCTACTGTTGCCATGCCATGGATTCATCCTATGGTTGAGGTTTGAACAGGGAACTCCTAGAAGTTGTCATGCATAGGTTTCAACCTAAAATTCTATCATCACTCCCTTATCAAAGGAAATGAGAGTCCTAAGGGATCATGTCAATGATATACCAAAACAGACAAAGCATCAGCTTAACAGTAAAATGCATGCAATGCAAGTGAGGGAGGAAATGTGTGTGTGGGGCTTCAGCCTCCACAAGCTCATCTCAACCTCAAGCTAGAATGGATAACAGTAATCATACTGAAATAAACAACATGCTATCAAGCACTAACAGTAAACTGCAATCATACAGATAAAATGAAATGAAATACCATCTGGCAAACAAACCACATGGGCAAGGGAGCTGTGCTCTACCGAATACCCGCAAGCAAAGCCACACAGTAACAATACAAGCAGAGGGAGCAACTCAACCTCTAGTGCAATCATGCTCCTAGATTCTACCTATTCTAGATATGAACTTATTCTAATGCATCAAGCAAGTCAAACAAAACACATCAAGACAGAAAAGAAAAGAAAGCAGATCAACCCCTCTCTCAACTTCAGGCTTCAGCTCTTCCAACAGCAACTCAGTCTTCAGACTTCAATCACTCTTGACAAATATCAATTTGCTTTTCCAGGTTTCAACCCTTCAACATAAGTTTCAACTTATCTTCTCCCTTAAGCTTCAGCTTCTTGATCAGCTCCACCTTCAGGCTTCACTATCAATCACAAGTACCAACTTGGCTCCTTCAGGATCTCTAAGTATCAAAGTAAGTATCAACTTCCTTTGTTCTTCAAGCTTCAGCTCTTTAGAATAACCTTCAATCACTTAGAAGTGTCAGCTTCATCCTTCAGTCTTTACTTCATCTTCAGGGGTCTTCAAGTATCAACTTGCTCTTGTTGCTCTTCAAGCTTCAGCTGGAATGGCAATACTCAAGGATTCATCCTCTTCTACACTCTTCATTGAAGTTTTCATCTGCAAACTCAAGCTCAACATCTCTCAAGACAATCAAACCAGAGGAAATCACTTACTGGATAAGCTGGGGGATATTGAACTGCTTATTGCCCACCAAAGGTGACCTCTAAGGGTTCAACATCAAAGGAATGGTTCCCTCAAAAGTTCTACTTCCCAGGTATGATCACTTATCCCTCCAAAGGAGAGAGGTGTATACCATGGAAGGACTTTGAATCATAGGGAGGAATGGAGGTGAAAGATACCATCCATGTTTAAAAAAGAAGTTATCTAAGTCTAAACTCTTCCTAATCCCTAACCCTAAAACAATCAACAAAACAAAAAGGATCAAGCTCTCAAGCTCCTTAATAAATCTTCAAATTTTCTACTATGCTCCTCAATGCTACTCCAAGCAATACCAAGCTCTCCATGCCCACAAAGCAAAGCAAACAACAATACAAGCCCACAAGGGCAACACAAACAATCATCATATACAAAAATCAACTAAAAATAGTATATCACTATATTAAATCCTAATATAATTTCTAAGGGATCCTATATACCTACCCTTAATACCCGTATATGCCCCAATGTCTAACTTGTCCTAAAAACCCAAAATTCTAATGTTATTATGGACCTATGTTGAAGTTTGACCTAATTCTACACAATCTAATGTCATCTAATCAAAACTAACCTAAACTTCATCACCAAATTATGGAATAAATCCAGGGGGAGGCTAAAGCTTATATCTAACTATCCTAAAAAGAATGGCCTAAAAATGATAAGGGAACTACCTAAACAATATTCTACAAATTCATGGATCAACATAAAAGAAATAAAATGCAATAAAAGTAGAAAATATACAAAAAATACTAAAAATGCATGAAAGGAAACTATTTTTATTTGACAATTTTTTAGACATGAATATGAAATAGGAGAAAAAACTCCCATTAAAAAATCTTTAATTTTCAAATTGATATGATTTTTCCAAGATTGAAATAAAATGGAAGAAAAATAAAATGAAAATATGAAGGGATGGGGTGCAGCTAGCAAACAGGTCCAGTTCAGATTTCATATGGGCCCAGAATGGGGGGTACAAAAAGCAAGTGCGCTAGGCCCATTTATTAATCAGAAATTAATTAGAAAATGAAAAGAAAAATATAAAAAGAACGGTGCAAATAGTAGAGAAACTCAGTTATGAAAACCAATGGGCCTTGATTGGGGGTGTGTATAGTCATTGGATCCACTAAGCCCAGAATTCAGGTTTAATGAAACGCATCGTTTCATGCTAGCTCAGGATTCCCTCCAATATGAAATTAAACACGGGCCGTTGGATTGCTTCTCAGATCAACCAGTCTTGCTTGATCTAATGGCTGGGAGGTTGTCTTCAACCTTCAGCTAGGGTTTGCTGAAACTCCATGGAAATGCAGAACCATAAGCTTCATCTTCCTCAACTTGTGCTCTCTCATTTATCCATCAAAACTCAAAGTTTAAAACCCTAACATGCTCCATTTTTCATGCTGAACACAATCCTAATCTCAAATTCCATTGAATCTCCCTCAAACTTGAAACCCGATAGCAACTTCAAATTATTGATCAAGAACCAATCTTAACAATTCTCAAAATTAATGGTCCTAATCTCATCCTCATGCTTCCCTGAACATTTCTTGCTATTGAACTAAGCTTATCTCTAAATATTCAGCAAGATACAAGGTCAGACAGAAATGGTGTCCATAATCCAATCTTCACCAATTCTCTTCAAACTCTCCAAAATCCATCACCTATGTGTCTCGAGCCATTCTACACTAATGATTCAACCTATCAATGCTTAAATAAAGATGTGGCAGAGAATTTGCAAACCTGGTTTCTTGGTATGGCAGTGGTGGTAGATCTTCAATTCAACACTTGAAACTCTTCAGAAGTGATCCTTGGATGATGATACTTCTTCTGTTTGCAAAAAATTGGAGGGAGAATGCTTGCACTTCAAGATTCGAATATGAATGGCTTCTTGCAACATCCAATTGCCAAACCTTCAATCCTCCATCAATGGAACTTCAATTCAGTATGCACACACTCAGAGGGATCTATGGATTGTGTTTGTGAAGAAAAAAGGAATGGAAATGAAGAATTATGCAGAATTGGAACTTGACTTGCAATGGAAGATTCTTGATCTCACTCTCTCTTCTCTACACCAATTCTCACCAAACTTGCATCTGAGCAAGTCATACATGTTATATAGAGTGGTTTAGAATCATCTAGAACCATCTAGGATCATCCAATGAGTATTTGAACTTCTCATGTCATGACATTTTGATTTCCATTCTCCTTACATGCTATCTCATGCCAAGCCTCTTGTAACCTTTGATTCTGACTTGAAATTCTCCCCATATGAGATTTATGATAAGTTACAATGCATAACCAACTTGCTTGTTGAGTTTTGTTGAGTTTTGCTTTGGTGCCTTAATATGCAAGTAATCCATTTCCAAAGTAGCCTTATGATCCAAGCCCCAAATCAAAATTGTGGCTGAACCATTGTTCTTAGAATGTCATTTGGAGTCAAAATGACCTATTATATGACATGGTTTGGATGTACAACTTGGCATTTCCAATTTTCAATTTCACCTTAATTAACTTATGCCTCCATTTTAGGCCATTTTCATCACTTTTTGGTACATCATTCTACCTACTAGCCTTAAAACATCATTCTAAGAAAGTTTGATGTTGAAGATTTTTCCATTTGAAGGTTGGAAGTAGGAGATATGGCCTTATGCTTGAAATGACCTATAACCTCCAAATGACCAAAATGCCCTTGACTTGTCAAAGCCATAAGTTGAGTTCTACAAATCCTATCAAGGACTTCTAGTACTCTATAGAAAGCTAAGAAGATGCTCTACTACATTCATGTTGACCAAGAATCCATAGGAATCATCCTACTAGGGAAAAAGTTGGATGCAAGTTGGGTGACTTTCAAGGACCCAGATTCACATACCTCAGATGACCTGTAATTTGTCAAAGTCATAACTTGAGCTCTACAAATCCTATCAAGGACTTCTAGCACTCAAATTAAAGCTAAGAACAAGCTCTACAACATTCATGTTGTGGGGAAGATGAGATGACAATCACATCTTGAGCTAAAACTGCCTTGAAGATAGGGATCAAACTAGGGGATTTTACACTGTCAAGCCTTAGAAACCCTAGCTTAAAACTTCTCAAACTCTACAATCATGATGAGTTGGTCTAGGAATCATCCTTATAGCATCTCAATGCATCATTACATGCTCACATGGCTCTTGGATTAGGTCTCAACCCTCTCCAAATCATCAGTTGACCTAGGGTTGACCCAGTCAAACCCTAATTCCACCACTCATGGCTGAATCTTCTGAATTCTTGTACAATGACATCTCTAGGCTTCATGATGGCTTTCAAGACATCTCATAAGCTTTCTCAAAGCTTCAAGTCCATTCTCATAGCCTCAGAATCATCTGGGGAGCTCCCACAACTCTCAAGTTATGAGACACACACCCTTGGTTTCAACCAATCTCTCTCAGGATCTCTTGAGTTCTCTGAAAAAGGTATCAACCTTTGAACACTTGAACAAACTTCTTGACTTTCTTCATAGCCTCATATAACTCTTGCTAGGTAATCCTACCTCTTGATCTACTGCCCACATATCAATGAGATGCAGATGATGAATACAATAAACCACAAACTTGGTAAATAAAGGTTGGTAAAATTTTGGGGTGCAACAAGCAGGAGTAGGAATAGAAGGAGGAGAAGAAGAAGAAGTAGGAGTAGGAGTAGGAGGAGAAGGAGGAGGAGGAGGAGTAGGAGTAGGAGTAGGAGGCGAAGAAGAAGAAGAAGAAGAAGAAGAAGAATAAGAAGAAGAAGAAGAAGAAGAAGAAGAAGAAGAAGAAGAAGAAGAAGAAGTAGGAGTAGGAGTAGAAGGAGAAGAAGAAGAAGAAGAAGAAGTAGGAGTAGGAGGAGAAGGAGAAGAAGAAGAAAAAGAAGAAGAAGAAGAAGAAGAAGAAGAAGAAGAAGGAGAAGAAGAAAAAGAAGAAGAAGAAGTAGGAGTAGGAGTAGGAGTAGAAGGAGAAGATGAAGAAGAAGAAGAAGAAGAAGGAGTAGGAGTAGGAGTAGGAGTAGGAGGAGAAGAAGAAGTAGGAGTAGGAGGAGAAGAAGAAGTAGGAGTAGGAGAAGAAGAAGGAGAAGGAGAAGGAGAAGACGAAGGAGAACGAGAAGGAGAAGGAGAAGGAGAAAGAGAAGGAGAAGAAGGAGAAAGAGAAGGAGTAGGAGAAGGAGAAGGAGAAGACGAAGGAGAACGAGAAGGAGAAGGAGAAGGAGAAAGAGAAGGAGAAGAAGGAGAAAGAGAAGGAGTAGGAGTAGGAGTAGTAGTAGGAGTAGTTGTAGGAGAAGGAGTAGGAGTAGGAGTAGGAGTTGGAGTAGGAGTAGGAGAAGGAGTGGGAGTGGGAGTGGGAGTGGGAGTAGGAGTAGGAGTAGGAGAAGGAGTAGGAGTAGAAGGAGAAGGAGAAGAAGAAGAAGAAGCAGTAGGAGTAGGAGTAGGAGTATGAGTAGGAGGAGAAGGAGAAGAAGGAGGAAATGAAGAAGAAGAAGAAGTAGGAGTAGGAGGTGAAGGAGAAGAATAAGAAGAATAAGAAGAAGTAGGAGTTGGAGTAGGAGTAGAAGGAGGAAAAGAAGAAGAAGTAGGAATAGCAGTAGGAGGAGAAGGAGAAGAAGAAGAAGAAGAAGAAGAAGAAGGAGAAGGAGAAGAAGAAGAAGAAGAAGAAGGAGAATGAGAATGAGAATGAGAAGGAGAAGGAGATGGAGAAGGAGAAGAAGGAGATGGAGAAGGAGAAGGAGAATGAGAATGAGAATGAGAATGAGAATTAAGAGTATGAGTAAGAGTAAGAGTAGAAGTAGGAGTAGGAGTAGAAGAAGGAGTAGGAGTAGAAGGAGAAGGAGAAGAAGAAGAAGAAGCAGTATGAGTAGGAGTATGAGTAAGAGGAGAAGGAGAAGAAGAAGAAGTAGGAGTAGGAGACGAAGAAGAAGAAGAAGAAGAAGAAGTAGGAGTAGGAGGAGAAGGAGAAGAAGAAGAAGAATAAGAAGAAGTAGGAGTAGGAGTAGGAGTAGAAGGAGGGAGAAGAAGTAGGAGTAGGAGTAGGTGGAGTAGGATTAGGAGGAGTAGGAGGAGTAGGAGTAGGAGAAGAAGAAGAAGAAGAAGAAGAAGAAGAAGAAGTAGGAGAACGAGACGGAGAAGGAGGAGGAGAAGGAGAACGAGGAAGAGAAGGAGAAGAAGAAGAAGAAGAAGGAGAATGAAAATGAGAATGAGAAGGAGAAGGAGAAGGAGAAGAAGAAGGAGAAGGAGAAGTAGAAGGAGAAGGATATTGAGAATGAAAATGAGATTGAGAGTGAGAAGGAGAAGGAGAAGGAGAAGAAAAAGAAGGAGAAGGAGAAGAAGAATAAGGAGAAGAAGAAGAAGGAGAAGAAGAAGAAGTGGGAGTATGAGTAGGAGTAGGAGGAGAAGGAGAAGAAGAAGAAGAAAAAGAAGAAGATGAAGAATTATGAGTAGGAGGAGAAGGAGAAGAAGAAGAAGAATAAGAAGAAGTAGGAGTAGGAGTAGGAATAGAAGGAGTAGAAGAAGAAGAAGTAGGAATAGGAGTAGGAGGAGAAGGAGGAGGAGGAGGAGGAGGAGGAGGAGGAGGAGGAGTAGGAGGCGAAGAAGAAGAAGAAGAAGAAGAGAAGAAGAAGAAGAAGAAGAGAAGAAGAAGAAGAAAGAAGAAGAAGAAGAAGAAGAAGAAGAAGAGAAGAAGAAGTAGGAGTAGGAGTAGAAGGAGAAGAAGAAGAAAAAGAAGAAGTAGAAGTAGGAGGAGAAGGAGAGAAGAAGAAGAAGAAGTAGGAGTAGGAGGAGAAGGAGAAGAAGAAGAGAAGCAGAAGAAGAAGAGAGGAGAAGAAGAAAAAGAGAAGGAGTAGGTGGTGGAGTAGGAGTAGAAGGAGAAGATGAAGTAGAAGAAGAAGTAGGAGTAGGTGTTGGGTAGGAGTAGGAGTTGGGAGAGAAGAAGAAGTAGGAGTAGGAGTAGGAGAATGAGAAGGAGAAGGAGAAGAAGAAGGACGAAGGAGAAGGAGAAGACGAAGTAGATGGAGAAGGAGAAGGAGAAGGAGAAAGAGAACGTGAAGAAGGAGATATGAGAAGGAGTAGGAGTAGGAGTAGAAGTAGGAGTGGTTGTAGGAGAAGGAGTAGGAGTAGAGTAGGAGTTGGAGTAGGAGTAGGAGAAGGAGTAGGAGTAGAAGGAGAAGGAGAAGAAGAAGAAGAAGCAGTAGGAGTAGGAGTAGGAGTAGGAGTATGAGTAGGAGGAGAAGGAGAAGAAGAAGAAGTAGGAGTAGGAGTAGGAGTAGGAGGAGAAGGAGAAGAAGGAGGAAATGAAGAAGAAGAAGAAGAAGAAGTAGGAGTAGGAGGTGAAGGAGAAGAATAAGAAGAATAAGAAGAAGTAGGAGTAGGAGTAGAGTAGAAGGAGGAAAAGAAGAAGAAGTAGGAGTAGGAGGAGGAGGAGGCGAGGAGTAGGAGTAGGAGGCGAAGAAGAAGAAGAAGAAGAAGAAGGAGAAGGAGAAGAAGAAGAAGAAGGAGAATGAAAATGAGAATGAGAAGGAGAAGGAGATGGAGAAGGAGAAGAGAAGGAGAAGGAGAAGAAGAAGGAGAAGGAGAATGAGAATGAGAATGAGAATGAATGAAGAATATGAGTAGGAGTAGGAGTAGAAGTAGGAGTAGGAGTAGAAGACAGAGTAGGAGTAGAAGGAGAAGAAGAAGCAGTATGAGTAGGAGTAGAGTAAGAGGAGAAGGAGAAGAAGAAGAAGTAGGAGTAGGAGACGAAGAAGAAGAAGAAGAAGAAGAAGAAGAAGAAGAAGAAGAAGAAGTACGAGTAGGAGGAGAAGTAGAAGAAAAAGAAGAATAAGAAGTAGGAGTAGGAGTAGGAGT
>CAWUDS030003420.1:52500-55000 GCA_963859935.3 Lathyrus sativus
AAGAAGAAGTAGGAGTAGGAGTGGGAGTAGGAGTAGAAGTACGAGGAGAATGAGAAGAAGAAGAAGAAGAAGTAGGAGTAGGAGGACAAGAAGAAGAAGAAGAAGAAGAAGAAGAAGTAGGAGTAGGAGTAGGTGAAGCAGAAGGCGAAGCAGAACAAGAAGAAGAACAAGAAAGAGAAGACAAAGAAGAAGAAGAAGAAGAAGAAGAAGAAGAAGAAGAAGGAGGAGCAGGAGTAGAAGGAGAAGAAGAAGAAGAAGAAGAAGAAGAAGAAGAAGAAGTAGGAGTAGAAGAAGAAGGAGAAGAAGAAGAAGAAGGCAAGAAGGAGAAGGCAAGAAGGAGAAGAAGAAAAATAAGTAGGAGTTATGAGTAGGAGTAGAGGAGAAGAAGAAGAAGAAGAAGAAGAAGTAGGAGTAGGAGTAGGAGTAGGAGTAGGAGGAGAAGAAGAAGTAGGAGTAGGAGTAGGAGACGAAGAAGAAGAAGTAGGAGTAGGAGTAGGAGAAGAAGAAGAAGAAGTATGAGTAGGAGTAGGAGTAAGAATAGAAGGAGAAGGAGAAGAAGAAGAAGAAGAAGAAGAAGAAGAAGGAGTAGGAGTAGGAGTAAGAGTAGGATGAGAATGAGAATGAGAATGAGATGGAGAAGGAGAAGGAGAAGTCGTAGGAGTAGGAGTAGGAGTAGGAGTAGGAGAAGGAGTGGGAGTGGGAGTAGGAGTAGGAGAAGAAGTAGGAGTAGGAGTTTGAGTAGGAGTAGGAGTAGAAGGAGAAGTAGGAGGAATAGAAGGAGTAGGAGTAGAAGGAGAAGGAGAAGAAGAAGAAGAATCAGTAGGAGTAGGAGTAGGAGGAGGAGGAGAAGGAGAAGAAGAAGAAGAAGTAGGAGTAGGAGTGGGAGTAGCAGTAGGAGTAGGAGGAGAAGGAGAAGAATAAGAAGAAGAATAAGAAGAAGAAGATGTAGGAGTAGTGAGGACAAGAAGAAGAAGAAGAAGATGAAGAAGAAGAAGTAGGAGTAGGAGTAGGAGAAGTAGAAGGAGAAGCAGAACAAGAAAGAGAACAAGAAGGAGAAGACGAAGAAGAAGAAGAAGAAGAAGAAGAAGGAGTAGAGAGTAGAAGGAGAAGAAGAAGAGGAAGAAGAAGAAGAAGAAGAAGAAGAAGAAGAAGTAGGAGTAGAAGAAGAAGAAGAAGAAGAAGAAGAAGAAGAAGAAGAAGAAAGCAGAAGAAGGAGAAGAAGAAGAAGAAGAAGAAGAAGAAGAAGAAGAAGAAGAATAAGTAGGAGTAGGAGTAGAAGTAAAAGGAGAAGAAGAAAAAGTAGGAGTAGGAGTAGGAGTAGGAGTAGGAGGAGAAGAAGAAGTAGGAGTAGGAGTAGCAGAAGAAGAAGAAGAAGTAGGAGTAGAAGTAGGAGAAGAAGAAGAAGAAGTATGAGTAGGAGTAGGAGTAAGAATAGGAGGAGAAGGAGAAGAAGAAGAAGAAGAAGAAGAAGGAGAAGGAGTAGGAGTAAGAGTAGGATGAGAATGAGAATGAGAATGAGAAGGAGAAGTAGAAGGAGACTGATAAGGAGAAGAAGAAGGAGAAGAATGAGAAGGAGAAGAAGGAGAAGGAGAAGGAGAAGGAGAAGGAGAAGGAGAATGAGAATGAGAATGAGAATGAGAATGAGAAAGAGAAGGAGAACGAGAAGAAGAACGAAAAGAAGAAGGAGAACAAGAAGAAGAAGGAGATGGAAAAGAAGCAACAGAAGAAGAAGAAGGAGAAGGAGAAGGAGAAGGAGAAGAAGAACGAGAATGAGAATGAGAATTAGAATGGGAAGGAGAAGGAGAAGGAGAAGGAGAAGTAGAAGGAGAAAGAGTAGGATTAGGAGTAGGAGTAGGAGTAGGAGAAGGAGTAGGAGTAGGAGTAGGAGTAGGAGTAGGAGTAGGAGAGGGAGTGGGAGTAGGAGTGGGAGTAGGAGAAGAAGTAGGAGTAGAAGGAGAAGTAGGAGTAGGAGACGGAGTAGGAGTAGAAGGAGAAGGAGAAGAAGAAGAAGAAGCAGTAGGAGTAGGAGTATGAGTAGGAGGAGAAGGAGAAGAAGAAGAAGTAGGAGTAGGAGTAGGAGTAGGAGGAGAAGGAGAAGAAGAAGAAGAAGAAGAAGAAGAAGAAGAAGAAGAAGAAGAAGAAGAAGAATTAGGAGTAGGAGGAGAAGGAGAAGAAGAAGAAGAAGAAGAAGAAGAAGAAGAAGTAGGAGTAGAAGTAGGAGGAGAAGGAGGAGGAGGAAGAGGAGGAGTATGAGTATGAGGAGAAGAAGAAGAAGAAGAAGAAGTAGGAGTATGAGTATGAGAAGCAGAAGAAGAGACAGAAGAAGAAGAAGTAGAAGGAGAAGAAGAAAAAGAAGAAGAAGAAGAAGAAGAAGAACAAGAAGAAGGAGTAGGAGTAGAGAAGAAGAAGAAGAAGAAGAAGGAGTAGGATTAGGAGTAGGATAAGGAGAAGGAGAAGGAGAATGAGAATGAGAATGAGAATGAGAATGAGAATGAGAATG
>CAWUDS030003420.1:92500-95000 GCA_963859935.3 Lathyrus sativus
AGAAGAAGAAGTAGGAGTAGGAGGAGAGGGAGAGGAAGAAGAAGAAGAAGAAGAAGAAGTAGAAGAAGAAGAAGAAGAAGAAAAAGAAGAAGAAGAAGTAGGAGTACGAGTAGGAGTAGAAGGAGGAGAAGAAGAAGAAGAAGAAGAAGTAGGAGTAGGAGCAGGAGGAAAAGAAGAAGTAGGAGTAGGAGTAGGAGTAGGAGAAGAAGAAGAAGACGTAGGAGTAGGAGGAGAAGGAGAAGAAGAAGGAGTAGGAGTATGAGTAATAGTAGGATGAGAATGAGAATGAGAAGGAGAAGGAGAAGGAGAAGGAGAAGGAGAATGAGAATGAGAATGAGAATGAGAATGAGAATGAGAATGAGAAGGAGAAGGAGAAAGAGAAGAAGGAGAAGGAGAAAGAGAAGGAGAAGGAGAAGGACTAGCAGTAGGAGGAGAAGGAGAAGAAGAAGAAGAAGAAGAAGAAGAAGAAGAAGAAGAAGAAGAAGTAGGAGTAGGAGTAGGAGTAGGAGTAGGAGTAAGAGTAGGAGGAGAAGGAGTAGAAGAAGAAGAAGAAGTAGGAGTAGGAGAAGGAGTAAGAGTAGGTTGAGAATGAGACGGAAAAGGAGAAGGAGAAGAAGAAGAAGGAGTAGGAGTAGGAGTAGGAGTAAGAGAAGGAGTAGGAGTAGGAGAAGGAGTGGGAGTAGAAGGAGAAGGAGAAGCAGAAGAAGAAGCAGTAGGAGTAGGATTAGGAGTAGGAGGAGAAGGAGAAGAAAAAGAAGTAGCAGTAGGAGTAGGAGTAGGAGGAGAAGGAGAAGAAGAAGAAGAAGAAGAAGAAGAAGAAGGAGTAGGAGGAGAAGGAGAAGAAGAAGAAGAAGAAGAAGAAGAAGAAGAAGGAGAAGAAGGAGAAGAAGAAGAAGAAGTAGGAGTAGGAGTAGGAGTAGGAGTAGGAGTAGGAGTAGGAGTAGGAGGAGAAGAAGAAGTAGGAGTAGGAGTAGGAGTAGGAGAAGAAGAAGAAGAAGTAGGAGTAGTAGTAGGAGTAAGAGTAGGAGGAGAAGGAGAAGAAGAAGAAGAAGAAGAAGAAGAAGAAGGAGTAGGAGTAGGAGTAAGGGTAGGATGAGAATGAGAATGAGAAGGAGTATGAGAATGAGAATGAGAATGAAGGAGGAGGAGGAGAATAAGAAGCAGTTGGAGTAGGAGTAGGAGTAGGAGGAGAAGGAGAAGGAGAAGAAAAAGAAGTAGGAGTAGGAGTAGGGGTAGGAGGAGAAGGAGAAGAAGAAGAAGAAGAAGAAGAAGAAGAAGAAGAAGAAGAAGAAGAAGAAGAAGTAGGAGTAGTAGGAGAAGGAGAAGAAGAAGAAGAAGAAGTAGAAGAAGGAGAAGAAGAAAAAGAAGAAGAAGAAGTAGGAGTAGGAGTAGGAGTAGAAGGCGAAGAAGAAGAAGAAGAAGAAGAAGAAGAAGAAGAAGAAGAATTAGGAGTAGGAGTAGGAGTAGGAGGAGGATTAGGAGGAAAAGAAGAAGTATGAGTAGGAGTAGGAGTAGGAGAAGAAGAAGAAGACGTAGGAGTAGGAGTAGGAGTAAGAGTAAGAGGAGAAGGAGAAGAAGAAGAAGAAGTAGGAGTAGGAGTATGAGTAATGGTAGGATGAGAATGAGAAGGAGAAGGAGAAGGAGA
This sequence comes from Lathyrus sativus, assembly GCA_963859935.3. NCBI lineage: Eukaryota > Viridiplantae > Streptophyta > Magnoliopsida > Fabales > Fabaceae > Lathyrus > Lathyrus sativus. The sequence continues at coordinate 94,146 of CAWUDS030003420.1, forward strand.
AGGAGAATGAGAATGAGAATGAGAATGAGAATGAGAATGAGAATGAGAAGGACAAGGAGAATGAGAAGGAGAAGGAGAATGAGAAGGAGAAGAAGGAGAAGGAGAAAGAGAAGGAGAAGGAGAAGGACTAGGAGTAGGAGTAGGAGGAGAAGGAGAAGAAGAAGAAGAAGAAGAAGAAGTAGGAGTAGGAGAAGAAGAAGAAGAAGAAGGAGTAGGAGTAGGAGTAGAACGAGAAGAAGAAGAAGAAGAAGAAGAAGTAGGAGTAGGAGTAGGAGTGAGAGTAGGAGAAGAAGAAGAAGAAGAAGAAATAGGAGTAGGAGTAGGAGTAGGAGCAGGAGGAGAAGAAGAAGTAGGAGTAGGAGTAGGAGTAGGAGAAGAAGAAGAAGAAGTAGGAGTAGTAGTCGGAGTAAGAGTAGGAAGAGAAGGAGAAGAAGAAGAAGAAGAAGAAGGAGTAGGAGTAGGAGTAAGGGTAGGATGAGAATGAAAATGAGAATGAGAATGAGAATGAGAAGGAGAATGAGAAGGAGAAGGAGAATGAGAATGAGAATGAGAATGAGAATGAAAATGAGAATGAGAATAAGAATGAGAAGGAGAAGGAGCAGGAGAAGGAGAAGGAGAAAAAGATGAAGGAGAAGGAGAAGGAGAAGGTGAAGGAGAAGGAGAAGGAGGAGAAGGAGAAGAAGAAGAAGAAGAATAAGAACAAGTAGGAGTAGGAGTAGGAGAAGAAGAAGAAGAAGAAGAAGAAGTAGGAATAAGAGTAGGAGTAGAAGGAGAAGAAGAAGAAGAAGAAGGAGAAGTAGGAGTAGGAGAAGGAGTAAGAGTAGGTTGAGAATGAGAAGGAGAAGGAGAAGGAGA
>CAWUDS030003421.1:0-26122 GCA_963859935.3 Lathyrus sativus
TTTCCAAGATTGTGAAAAAGAGGAAGCCATAAAGCTCGTTTGATACGTGCCTAAGTGATCAATGTATTGTATTTGTGAATACATTGTGGTAAGCTTGTAACTATAACGGGTTGCAGAGAGCGTGATTGGTTGGTCTGTGTGCAATTGATAGACTAAAAAGATAAATCGGCGGTTAACAAATATAATTATAAAAAAGATTAAGCTCCCAAATCGAATCATCTACCCTTAAATATGAGAAATTCCATTATTGAAATTATAATGATCATAGATGTGAAGTCTTCATCAAGTAATGATAAAAGATAATATATCAAGATCAATGTGTGTTGCATATAAAATCAAGATATATATCAAGTAAGATTCAATAAAGTCAACACTTAATGTCAAGTGGTGTTCAGTGGAGTCCCTAATGATCTCCTATCAAGAAATCTCTGATGATAGTGTCTATGAAGAAGCCTTATCAAGCCTCATCAACTAGAAGAAGTTAAGTCCGATATGAAGTGTTGAATCATTGATGAATCAAGCAAGGGATCTTAAAGCTTTCCAAGATTTTGAAAAAGAGGAAGCGATAAAGCTCGTTTGATACGTGCCTAAGTGATCAATGTATTGTAAAGATATAAGAGTAATTCTTAAATTATTAAGGCAACACATGCACGCGCGCGCACACACATACACACACATTTAAAAATAGTTTTAAACCTCTTTCTTTTTCTAAAACACCTTAAAACCTATAAAAGAACCATCAAGGTGCTTGTGGGATGACCAAGAGTGTTCCTAATAATTTAGGAAGTATTTGTACCATGCCTAATTGATTAAGGACTTAATCCAATTGATTATAGCATGGAAAAGTATTCTTAATTGATTAAGAATACTCATAATCAATTAAGACACATAACCGTTGAAGGATTTCCTTTTTGGAATTTGGGTTGTCATATTTTTGTAGTTTCTGATCGATTAACTCTATGCCTTAATCAATTAAATCATTAAAAGGCCCATGAATATTTTCTTATCTTTTTGAACCAAAATTTTCACCAATAAATAGAGGGTTTCTCCTCATTTTAAAATACACCTAAAAACGTATTTCTATAATACTTTCTCCCTTTCTGCTCTCCTCATTTCATAAGTTTCCTTTTTGCAAAATTGCCATAGTGCTTTGAGAGTGAAAAATATTAGTAAGGCTTTTGTTATTTTGGTGTTGCGAGAATTTTGTAAGTTACTCAAGAGGGATTGCCTCTTGTTCTTTAAAAGAAGTCGTTGTTTGATTCTTGAGTTAAACCAGTTAAAAGCTTTATTTTGTTTTTGAGATTAACCAGGTAAAATCTCTCTTTAATTCATGAGCTCGGTGTGTAGGGCTGGCAATGAACCAAACCAACTCGAAGATAGTTCGGAATTCGACTCGACAATTAAATCGTTGAACTAGGTTCATGAACCAAATGAGTTGAGTATGAGCGAAAAATTAAGTTCGTTAACTAAATGAGCTGAACTTGAACTATACATAGTTCGACTCGTTAGGTTCATGAGTCAACTCGATTACATATGAAAAGAATTATACTGTCTTTAAGATTAGGTTTAAATATTTACTTCAAATCTTAGACAAATTTAATCTTCAATTTATTAGTTTTTGAATTAGACTCTCAAATGTATCTCTTGAAAGTTGTGTAGGTTTTGAAGTAGTAGATTTCGAAGATAAAGTTAAATTTCAATATGATAACTTTTATTTTATTTTAATATTTTATTTTAAAAATATATATTTATTTAAAATGTCAAATATACTAAAAAATATATATATTTAAAAAAATAGTTTTTAAGTTCGTGAACCATGTGAGCTGAACCTAATGAGATGAACCTAACGAGTCGAGCCGAACTGTTCGTGAACTTATAACGAGTCGAGTTTGAGCTTAAAAAAAAGTTCGTGTCGAACTCGAACTCGAACTCGAATTCGAACAATTCTTAACGAGTCGAGCCGAGCTGAGGTGAGTTCGACTCGACTCGACTCATTTCCAGCCCTATCGGTGTGTTAAAAACTCTCATTTGGTCATTGAGTTTAGCCATCAAAAACACAGTTTGGTTCTTGAGCTCAGCATGGTGTAAAGTTTTATTTTGGTTATGAGATTATCTTGCTATAAAATCTCTCGTTTGATTTGGGGATCAGCTAATGTAAAATCTTCAATATGGTTGTTAGAACCTTCGTAGGCATAACAAGTGAAAAGATCACATCTGATATAGTGGAACATCTCAAGAAGAAATTATTGGGGACAAGAGTAGGCCAAGTGGTTAGGTCGAACCTGTATAATTCGCGGTTGCATTTCTCTCTTCCCTTAACTCTTTACTTTTTATCTCTTTGTTGCTTTTTGCTTCATAAACTTATTTTCATCTCTATGATTTTCATCCTTTCAATTGTTGATATGAAAACATTGTTGTAGTATTTGTGCCAACAGAAACGATAACGTGACAAGTAAAATTATCATATACATGAAGATTAGTAAGGTGATTGTACTTGTGAATACATTGTGGTGAGCTTGTAACTATAACGGGCTGCATAGGGCATGATTGGTTGGTTTGTGTGCAATTGATAGACTAAAAAGATAAATCGGCGGTTAACAAATATAATTATAAAAAAGATTAAGCTCCCAAATCGAATCATCTACCCTTAAATATGAGAAATTCCATTATTGAAATTATAATGGTCATAGATGTGAAGTCTTCATCAAGTAATGATAAAAGGTAATATATCAAGATCAATGTGTGTTGCATATAAAATCAAGATATATATCAAATAAGATTCAATAAAGTCAACACTTAATGTCAAGTGGTGTTCAGTGGAGTCCCTAATGATCTCCTCTCAAGCAATCTCTGATGACCGTGTCTATGAAGAAGCCTTATCAAGCCTCATCAACTAGAAGAAGTCAAGTCCGATATGAAGTGTTGAATCATTGATGAATCAAGCAAGGGATCTTAAAGCTTTCCAAAATTGTGAAAAAGAGGAAGCGATAAAGCTCGTTTGATACGTGCCTAAGTGATCAATGTATTGTAAAGATATAAGAGTAATTCTTAAATTATTAAGGCAACACACGCACGCGCGCGCACACACATACACACACACACACATTTAAAAATAGTTTTAAACCACTTTCTTTTTCTAAAACACCTTAAAACCTATAAAAGAACCATCAAGGTGCTTGTGGGATGACCAAGAGTGTTCCTAATAATTTAGGAAGTATTTGTACCATGCCTAATTGATTAAGGACTTAATCCAATTGATTATATAATGGAAAAGGCTTCTTAATTGATTAAGAATACTCATAATCAATTAAGACATATAACCGTTGTAGGATTTCCTTTTTGGAATTTGGGTTGTCATATTTTTGTAGTTTCTGATCGATTAACTCTATGCCTTAATCAATTAAATTATTAAAAGGCCCATGAATATTTTCTTATCTTTTGAACCAAAATTTTCACCAATAAATAGAGGGTTTCTCCTCATTTTAAAATACACCTAAAAACGTATTTCTATAAACTTTCTCCCTTTCTGCTCTCCTCATTTCATAAGTTTCCTTTTTGCAAAATTGCCATAGTGCTTTGAGAGTGAAAAATATTAGTGAGGCTTTTGTTATTTTGGTGTTGCGAGAATTTTGTAAGTTACTCAAGAGGGATTGCCTCTTGTTCTTCAAAAGAAGTCGTTGTTTGATTCTTGAGTTAAACCAGTTAAAAGCTTTATTTTGTTTTTGAGATTAACCAGGTAAAATCTCTCTTTAATTCATGAGCTCGGTGTGTTAAAAGCTCTCATTTGGTCATTGAGTTTAGCCATCAAAAACACAGTTTGGTTCTTGGGCTCAAAATGGTGTAAAATTTTATTTTGGTTATGAGATTATCTTGGGCTCAAAATGTAAAATCTTCAATATGGTTGTTAGAACCTTCGTAGGCATAACAAGTGAAAAGATCACATCTGATATAGTGGAACATCTCAAGAAGAAATTATTGGGGACAAGAGTAGGCCAAGTGGTTAGGTCGAACCTGTATAATTCGTGGTTGCATTTCTCTCTTCCCTTAACTCTTTACTTTTTATTTCTTTGTTTCTTTTTGCTTCATAAACTTATTTTCATCTCTATGATTTTCATCCTTTCAATTATTTCACTGGTTATTCTCTATTTCATCTATCAAATTGTTTAAACGTTTCTATAAATCAAGAATTTTATAATTGGACGTCGTTTTTCAACTAATATAATTTACCTTTCTCTATTGTGTTTGGAATCACTTGTCCAACAACTAATAGGACTCCCGTGTTGATCATTTGATATAGAAATGTCTCATTTTCTTCTTCGTTTTCCATTATCCTCAATTTTACTTGCACGTAACTACTATAACAATCTTTTTTGTAATTATATTTATGCTTTTAATAACGAATTCATGTTTTCTCTTGTCTCAAACCATCATATTCACGAGAGAGCAGGTTCATCCTTTTATATTCTACTATAGCAGCTTGGAAAATATGATCAACGATTGATGGGTTTATGTGTATTCTTGCAGAGTAATCTTCTACCCATTTCAATTGACCTAATAGATATGTGTGTGAGTTAAATATGGAGCTCTTTGATCATGCTCCATAGGTTGATATTGTTGTTCAAGCTTTAGTCTAAATGGTGGTAGGACAGGTGGGATTGATCTTAGAAACCTATTGAAGAAAGTTTTATTCATCAATGTTTTTGGTTTGTCTCAAACACTATTTTCTCCATATAGTACTTCTTGTTTGTCACAAAATGAATTTATGATTCTTTGATTCCCAAAGATGATGATAGAGGAGTCGGCTAAGGCATTTATGCTATTTGAAATTTAATCTTTCAACATTGATAGGATCTCCATTGGCAAGGTTCAAAATGGCGTGAACCTTCGGGACGACGCAAAATCATAATAGTTTGATGTGCTCTCCAAATTTAAAATGAAGAAATATTTCTACATCTTGTAATATGGCTTGAGTTCGGAGACAATAAATTTTTATGAAGAACTATTTGATACATTCACCAATATCCCCCTTCTTGACCTATTTCTTGTAAAACTTGATCCCACTCCTCACCTTGGAGTGAAGGATCTTCATCCCTCATTCTTTGAATACCACACATCTCAATTTCTTGAAGATGAAGAAATTGATTGATAGTTTTAGTGCTATAGTCAATCACTTTGACTCGAAAAAAATATTTGTGCTTTAAAGTAGTTTCATATGTGCTTACAAAGAACTCTAGCCCAATGGTAAGGTTGGTGTTGTTTCTCAAAATTTTATTAAAATGTTTACACTTTCGAGCTTTGAGGTTTTTCTTAGCACAATGGGATCTTCAAATGAAATATTATAATCAAATGGTGTTTTGGAATTGAACTTGGATCACTTTATCTCCCCACCTTTATGCGGCCTCTATGTCTTTGAATCAAAGGTCAATGAGATGTTGTGTTATAGTACTTGTGGCAGATTCAAACCTCTTTTTATTTTTGGGTGTCATGGTTGTGGGAATAAGAAATAAGATGGAAATTGAGGCTATGGTAAAGGAGACGAGAATGATCAATGAAAACCGTTGAAGAAAAAACACTATTTATAGAGCCCACAAAAATGCCCCACTCTAAAACTCTTGCGCCCCACTTTTTCAAACTCCAAGGTTCAAATTGCGTCAGAGTAATATAAAAGATTATCGATCCCACAGAGACCAAACGTCAATCTATAAATTTCTATTGTTACGATGTTTATCGAAAGCAAATCAATCGGGAGTTCGTGAGTGCAACGTAAAAGTAAAGTACGAAGATATAAAATTCAATTTAAAACAACAGGCTTGAATGTAATTCACACAGCTGGGTAGTATTCCAAATGCTTGTAAATAGAACTTCTAATGGGGTAATGTTTTCTACTTAAGAAAAGAACTAATTTAACGGGAACTGTCGCTTTCGCGTATTCAGAACCGAGTTTATCCCTTAATCAAACCCTCTTATTGTCACTTATAAAATGGCACACATTGCGTTAAAGTAATAAACCTATTTTAAAGAAATATAGTTTCTTGACTCAGTTGAAAAGTATTTTGACTTGAAACTTTTAACAAAAAGAGGTTCATGCGAACCGGACTTTAAACCCATAAACGCGTCCGAAAATAGTTTTAAAATCGTTTTTCAAAAGTATTAAAAACTCCTACTTAACTGGACTAAGCGCTTTCGTTTCCTTCGAACAGTTAAGACTAACCAAGTTGAATCAAAGGTTGGACGGCTTTCGATCTTACCCAACAGGAATTAAGTGCAAAAAACTTATGTTAAAAATCAAAATAACCCCTAAATATTTCTATTGACAGCTTGTCTGGAATACTACTTTAACTATGATCCTTACATTCTAACCTTTAAAATTTAGCCGGACATGGAAATGTAAATAGACATGTTAAATAATGCGGAAGTAAATGGTGCGGAAAAGTAAATATTGCGAGAAAGTAAATAGTTCGGAAAAGTAAATATTGCGAGAAAGTAAATGGTGCGGAAAAGTAAAAATACTGCGAGAAAGTAAATGGAAACCTGCTCCAAACAAGAGGTTTTAAATCTGGTACAACTGGAAATAAATGACTGGAAAGAATATAGCGGCAGGATTAACTTCTACCAAAATGCTCCAAACTCGATTACAGACTCAATCGAACAATGTGATAACTCCCCGATATGAGAAGTTTATCATTTTACAATACTGAAAATATATGGCTTAAGTTCTGTAACTAAGCTTGGATGCCTAGAAAGGTTCAAGAACTCAACTATTTAGAGCCCAGGAAAATCTATGGAAAGACCAAAGTGCCCCAAACTTCTTTTGGGAGGGAAAACAAACTACAAAGTTGGCGCCCGCCATGTGAACCAATGGAGAAAGAAGTGGAGATCGTGGCAGTTGACAGCAATTGACTCTTATCCAAGTCATGGCCTACCTTATGGCGTCCGCCATGGTGGATGCCATGTGTACAATTTTCTAAAAAACTGGTTTTTCTTGTCCATTTTTCTTCATTTCCTCGCAAGGAGCTCTGGGAATACAAAATCCTGAAAAGAAAACAAAACAAAAGCAAAAGCAAAACACAAGAAAATAGCAATAAAATCTTAAAAAACATGTGCAATCCGAGTCAAATACATAACATGATTCAGTGTTATCAACAAGATTACTTAAATAATTGGGCTTACAAGTAAGACCCAATTTAGCATGCTAACAACCCTAGCAATATTGACTAACGCATGTTAGAACAAACTTCGACTACAACACACATTACTCCGACAACAGCATGCGAACATACTTCGACTTCATGTTTGATTCCTATCGAACCAGAAGCTACCATTCGACCATACTAGAATTCGATCCAACATCTCACATTTACATTAGACAAATGATTTTTTTTATTACTCATGTATAAAGAGGCCAACTCTTGTGCCGATTTATTGGCAAATGAAGGACTTGGTTTACTTGGATACCATTTCTTCATTGTTATGTCTCTTAGTTGTTTGCCTAATTTTGATTCCAACCATTTATGAAGGTCTAATTTTAGGATCATACACTTTTGATGGAGGTTTGGTATAACCCCATGCTTTGTAATTCTGATTTCTTTAATTGGATTCTGCCTTTACCAAACAAAATTTTAAAAAATTGAAATTCAAAAAAAGAATGATTAAATAAAATAATGATAATTTAAAATATAAAAAAGAGTGGCTAGTGAGTGAATATTTAAAAAAGAAATAAATATAACTAAATTTTTTAAAAAATAGTTAAACAAAATTATGATAAAAATAAAATTAATTAAAAATAAAAACTTTGATTAATAATAATAATTAAATATTAATAAAAATATGAGTCAATTAATATTAATTTAACACCAAAATTTACTTCAATCATTTAACAATTTTTAAATCCTTAACTTTTTTTTATTTTTCTTATTTTGTTCAAAAAAATGCTTCTTCTTATACTAATAATAATTAAATACTGAATTCAAATGAGCATAGATTAATTAAACATATAGAATCTCATGAATGCTGTGGTGTAGTTGTTGTCCACATAGTACAAGTTGGCATCTATCTCAATTGCATGACATTTGGCTTTTACACCCTACAAGCAGCTCACAAACTAACCACATCTTTTGTTTAATCTTCACACGTTCTCTGTGAGGGCACATCTGTCTCCAAATCAAGGTGACATGCTATATTTCCAACATCCATACACCTTTTCTCACTAACTTCACTTGACTAGCTGGTTGATCAATTAAGTACATGTTTGGTATATTTGCATGTTTTCAACTAGAACAATTTTAAATTAAAAAGTAAGTGATTTATAAATATTAATAATTTATTTTATACTAATACATTATAGAATTTAAGTATTAAGATTTAAAAGTGAGATTGTTTACTTTAGTAAATTGACCATTTTTACCGGCTTTTTATATGGATGAATCTCTTTATTCTCTTGTTTGAATAGTCTGATTTATTCTTTAAAGAGTTTGTAATTTTTTTTACTATCTTCTTCAGCGTGGTTAATTGAGAACTCAAAATCATAAAAGATTATAGTTGTATTATTATCAATGAGTTCATTTATTGATCTGCATGACGATGATGGTTTTTTAGAAGAACATTATGGAAGTTTAAGAAATAAAAATGCATGAAGAAATTTTTGTCATTTTTAATTTTGAAAAACAAAAAAAAAATGAAAGAAAGGGAACACAATTTTGAATACAAAATGTATTTTATTAAATGATAAATAAGTCATCAAAATATAGGTGGCTCTACAAAACTATTTGTTTGCTTAGGGCAGGGCAAATGATTTTTGAAAAAAATTATAAATTAGTTTGAAATGAAAACGACTTATGGAATCTCTATAGTTGTTCAATTATTGAAAGTGGCATTCGAGGAGCACTGACGCATCAAGTTAGGTATCCCCTCGTTTTTATCCTCGACCATTGATACTTCATCCTCATGTCTGAACTCAGAGTTGTAGAAGATCTATTGCATACTGCAATTCCGCCCTTAGTTAGCTTTCTGATCTTTAGCCCACTCTAAAGATGGTTGGTATCCCAATCCAAATCGATCTTTCTTCTCAGGCACATTTAACATTTTGCCCCAGCCTTCAGTGCGTACACTTTCTATTTCTGCCTTCAGGTTCCTCCAGGAGGACATCAGCAACTTGGACCTTTCAGTACCATATTTTTTGCTTATCGCCATAACACTTACAACCGCTAATGCTTGGAAAGAAGTTTCCAAGGTCTCTCTGTCGACTTGAGCGTATCTGAATGAAGACAAATGGCTAACCAACATGTCCTCTTCGCCCGAGACAATTATTAGTTTATTGCCTACAATGAACTTTAGCTTTTGGTAGAGAGTTGAAGTGACAGCTCTCGTAGCATGGATCCAAGGTCGACCCAAGAGACAACTGTAGGCCAGATTAGTATCCATGACTTAGATAGTGATCTCAAATATCCGAGGATCGGTCAGAATTGGGAGGTCAACTTTCCCAATAACTGCTTATATAGACTTGTCAAAAGCTTTGACAGCCAGTGCACTTGGTCTCATCAGCACTCCTTCAACCGTTAACTTCATCAAAGTTGTTTTTGGCATGATGTTCAGAGATGAACCTGTTTCTACCAATGCTCAACAGAGGATGTTGTCTGAGCACTTCATTAAGATATGTAAGGCCCTGTTATATGTCAACCCTTCCACCAACAAATCTTCCTCACTGAATCCTAAACAACTGGAGGTATTATTAGCTACCACCCCATCAAATTGGTAAACAACAATGTCTTTCATGGCGTGACCCTCGCTCAGGATTTTCATTATAGTCGTTTTATGAGCTTCATAGCTCAACAACAAAGACAACGTGAAAATCTTGTAAGAAGTCTAGTTTAATTGATGTACTACCCTATACTCGTTCTTCTTTATAATCCTAAAAAATTCCTCAGCTTCTTCTTGAGATATTGCGTTCTTTAAGGGTCATGTCGCTGCATCGGAGTTGGAAACCTCCTTCTCCTTGGGGGCTCCATAGGAGTTTCAACTCTTTTCTTTTGAAAACCTTCTAGAGTGAACACTCTACCGCTACAGGTCATACCACATATCCCTGTTGGTGATGTTTACCTTTGTTATCGCTAGTGGTTTGTTGTCCACATAAGTTGTGGCATCATAGATTCAGGGTACCTCCTTTGTACTTGTGAAGGGAAAGGGTGCTGGAACACAGTTGACCATAAGGTCTATCTTATTCACTATTGATTTATCGTCATTCTTCTGATAGGGTACTTTAAGAGGTTTAAGAATCCTTTTAGTATTATTAAACATGAGTTCCACTATGGACACACTTGCATCATATTTTTTTGGCCGGTTTAGACCAACCCTTGGTCCATTAACTCTTGAAGGCATCTTATAAGTTTTTCACATTCATCTGGTGCATAGAGACATAATTCACAGTTGGCATGTGCTTCTTTAATTAGCCCATATCCAGTCATCTTTTCACGGATTACTACCATAAAAGTTTTTACACTCCCTACTTCTTTGACTAATACATGTTCTATAGATTCTTCAACGACATTGATAGATGGACCGCCATGTCCGGGTAGTGGGTTATTTTTCACATCCGGGACTTCCTCTATAAATGATAAACTCTTCTAATCAATAAGCTCTTGTAATCTGGCTTTGAGATCTCGACAGTTCTCGGTGGTATGCCATTCTAACCCATCATGAAATGTACACTTGGCATTTGCAACGTACCAATGTGGGAATGGTGTAGGCATCAACCTCATTACTTACAGAACAACCATTCCATTTTAGATGAGATAAGGCAATAGCTGAGTGTAAGACATCGAAATTGGATCAACAAATGGATCCTCCTGGCGATTATTTCCAGCCCTAGGATGATTTGGGAATTACTGCTGGTTCTGGTACTGATTTTGTGGATGATATTAATTTTAAGGAGGATACTGATTTGGAGGAGGTACGCACAACTTGTTGAGAGGGAAGTATACGAGGTTGCTGGTATTGTACAAATGCCACATAGGGGTCACTTGAGCTGGTGGTGCCTGATAAGATTTACTCTTGCTGATGTTACAACATTTGTTTCACCCTATTTTTTCTTTGGGAAACTCCTAGATGACTTCTATGCTCCACTCGATGCCCCAGTAGCACCAACGGTTTTACTGTTCTTCATGTCATCCTCAATCCTTTCCCCTATCGTTACTAGATCAGAGAATCTAGAAGACACACTCTTAATCATCTTCTCATAAAAAGGGGATTATAGAGTGTCCATAAAAATTCTTACTAGCTATCATTCGGCCAAAGGCGAATCAACTTAAGAATCTAGTTCTCTCTAGCATTAGGAATACTCTTTGAAAGATTATCTGTCTTTCTTAGTCATCTTCTGAAGTTCCCTCTTGTCCAGAGCCATGTCCAGATTGTACTTGTACGGTTTTAGGAAGGCGTCCGCTAAATCCGTCCATGATTGTATCTTTCCCTACTCTAGATTCATTCACCATCTTAAAGAAGCCCCACTTAGACTCTCTTGAAAATAGTGAATCATCAATTTGCTGTTATGCACTTGGGAAACCATTTTCCTATAGTACATCACCAAGTGACTCCTAGGGCATCTAAGGCCCTTATATTTTTTTTCAAAATAAGGGACCTTGAACTTTGGAGGGATAATCATGTTGGGAACCAAATAGATATCCAAGGCTTCTAGGCCGAATACATCGTGCCCTTCAATTGCTCTCCATCTTTTCTCCAGGACATGGTATTTTTCATTGGGTTCATCACCTTCTGCTGTCAACTTTGGGTGGTCATATTGGGGACAAGTTGTATGGTATGCAAAACGAGGATCATCGAATGGACCTTGAGTGCTGAACAACCAACGTAATTTGCCTCGGTGGTCACATGGACCTGCATTTGCTGAAGAGCTGGACCGCTGCTATTGGCGTTTGCAAACAATGTAATGTAGTTCCAATATGGACAAAAAAGCAGGAACTGAACGACTGCCCCTTGGTTGGGCTGTGGTTCCATAGAGAAACCTAAAGTATTAGCACTATGAACATGCATTGTTGGCTGGTTTTCTTCATCTATCTTGCTCGTAATTGCTTGCAAAGCCTCAAGGAATTTTCTCATAGTGCTTTTGAGCGAGTTAACATCCTTCCTCAAATTTTCTTGTCCTTTTTCCCAGGTTTTACATCTTTCTTCTAAAATTTTCTGCGTGTCCTATAAAAGTGTCGAGGAATTAATTTGGATGTTGATCGCTTGCCATTTTTAGGATGAAGAGGAAAAGATGAAATGAGTTATAGATGGATGGATGCGTGAAGATGCTTATGGATGCATGGTGATGCACAAACCCTTTTTTTATGCAAAGGTGAAATGTAATGTTATGCATGTTTTGGTTTATTGAGCATATGGTTTTAAATGGTTCAGATACAGATTTCTCGTGACAAAACGATTCACATTTCTTTGTACACATTGGGTCTTACAAGGGTGGCTTTAGGGCTTTATAAGGTTCCTAGAGTCATGGATCCTACATGAGAATTAATCCATTAATAACAAATACTTATTCGACAGCAATACCTCAAGAGGATTTATTCTAGGAAAGGCCTTCACGCCAACCAAGTGAGGCATATGTCAAGAAGGTCAACACCATGTAACCATCGACTCCAAGGTTTTAGACACAGTTCCCAGAGTTACAGATCCTTTTTTCAAAATATTCTCATTAATAACAAATACTCGTTAAACAACAATACCCTCAAGATGATCTATTCTGAGTGAGGTTTTCATTCCAACCAAGTGAGACATATGTCAAGAAGGCCAACATTACGCAACCATCATTCCTAATAGCCACATGTTTAGGGTTCTACACAAGGTTCCTAGAGTCATTGACCCTACATGAGAATATTGTCATTAATAATAAATACTCGTTAAAAAGATATACCCACAAGAGGATATACTATAAGTGAGGTTTTTATGCCAACGAAACAAGACATACGTCAAGAAGGCCAACACTATGCATCCCTTATTCCTAATCTCCGGTTCTTTTTCAGACTCGGGTATAAAGCCTTTTTCACAATATGTATAAGCAACTAGAATATCCAGACCGGAGCACATAAAAACCATATAGTAGATAAACTGATAGAAAAGATAACACATAAGAGATAAACAAATATTAGAAGAATGCAAATAAACAAAGCTAACACTCAACACCAAAATTGATTAAACTGGGTTTTACTCTTAAGATTGGTTTCCAACATAGTTGTCAGCTGTCGCGACGTGAAAAATACCTAAGCGTACGAGACGCAACCGAAGTTTATCTTTTATAGGGAAAAATTTGATAAAACCCTACAAGAATAATATGATGGTCTTCGCAACCAAATTCAGGTTCAGAAGTCGATTATGCATTGGGAAGGTATTAGCAACCCATACATCTGTTGTACTCAACGGGAACCGTTTAGTCAACTTTGTGAATATGAGTGTTTGCGTACGTTATTATATTTCTTATAATTATTTTTTCTATTATACCATAATTGATATATAATAGAAAAAATAATGAAAAATCATAAAGCCAATAAAGAACACAAGAGAATTATTAACCTAGTTTAGTGTAACAACATATACATCTGAGGGGATTCCAACCCAAGAAAGAAAATTCACTTTCAATAGTATTAATACAAAGTGTCTTGATACTACTGTGTCTTTCTATTTAAGACTCCCTCTAAATATGGGAACCCCTATCACTTTCTCTCAACCACTAACCCTAGTGATCAATATAATAAATAGTTTAAGGATTGTGAATTACAACTCGACTTAAAATTAACCTATATGCCTTAAATATTCAATTTAGGCTTCTTATAGATTGTACAAAAACAACAACTTACAAAGACTTAAAAAATCAAACCTTAACACACTAGAACTTCAATATATGTGCTCACTTTAAATGTAGGTTTGAGTCTTCTTAAATAGAAATACAACTTCTGGACTTTTCTCCAATGGACATAAGATTTGATCACGTCCAGATTTGTATAGGATTCTATTTTGATTTGTTTTTTCAAAAATCTCTAACAAAAATATCATATTTTATTTGACTCAAATTTAAATCTCCAAATAATTATATTTGATCTCTATTCAATCTGCCAAACAAATATAATTAATATATTGTTAAAAGATAGCAACAAATCTGATTGAAACACAACCAAAATTTCCGCTCAGAACTATTGAAAATTCAACCACAACCTATGGAGAATTTCACTAAACTAATCTTGATCTCAAGATTGTTTCAACTCACGTAATGACAATGAAAGAAAAGTTTAGAAAGAAAGAAAGTAAACGTTGGAGAAAAAGAAGATTACCAATTTTTTGCAAAGAACTCTCTGCCCACAAACTGTGAAAATTCTGTTATTTCACATGCAACTGCAAACTGTGAATTACAAAATATAATAAGATGAGATTAGATGTTTATAAAATAAGAATTTCTCCCTATTTATAGATTTAGGTTAGCTTGCACCCCAAGGCAAAGTCCAAACTATAAAAGTTCAAAAATATCTAATCTAATCTTTCTAAAACAATGAATTACATATTTAACAAGAACAACATCAACCATGGCCTACTGACAAAGGCCAGATGTTGCACACATGTTGGAACATCGTGTCCCACATATGTCCTTTTGTTCACCAAAATAGTACACTTCATGTTGTATTGCAAAATGCAGTCAATCAAAAAGAACAACAGTACAATACTACAACTTTTTCTTGTGCTTGAAGACAATCCTTAAATTTTGATTTCGGCCAATAAATCTTGTTTTAGACAATTTATCTTTTGTCAAGTATTAATTACAAAATGTTATTTGAAGTGTTTGTCTTAGTTATCTACATCAAAGAGAATTCACATAAATAAATATCATCTAATTAAACATATTTAATGAAATACACTTCCATTATTTTACTCTAATCAAATAACTCTCAAAAATTGATTTAAAAAATCCGTTGGATGATTTTTTTTAATAAATTGAGATCTATATTTCATTTTTTTATATATCATGGTTGTCTAATCACCCAAAATACAATTATTTAAATAATAACTTCTTTTCAATTGTATATTATACAACTCTCGATACGAATTGGTGAATAACTCTTTGTTCAAATCTGATGTATAAATTGGTTTCAACTTTTATTTCTAAACCTTCCAATTTTATTGAATTTGGTCATATTGACTTATACACAAAAAATAGTAATCAACCATTATTTTGATTCCATTATATATATATATATATATATATATATATATATATATATATATATATATATATATATATATATATATATATATATATATATAAAAGTTAACCACAAGATATACAGTACAAGATAACAATTCAGAATATTTAAAATAACAATTACATGAAATAACAATTCAGAATATAGAATATAGATTTGACTCCCTTGTTCTTCATTCTCATTGCAAATCAACAGCGTGTCTTATCAATATTTTATTCCTCAACATACTTTTGAATTCTCAACTAATTTCTGACACAGAAATCAATTTCATTAACCCTGGATAATAAATCTTAGTCAGTTAGAAACCACCAAAGGATGTTACAAGTTCTCTACCAAAAGAACTATTGCAATATGAAGGGTTAGTGATGAAACCATCACCAAAACTAGCCAAATATAAAAATGAAATGTCAGAAGCCAAATTAAAGGTGTAAAATAAATTTTAACCAAACAAGAATAGTATTTAATTTTTATGGAACTATATAAACACAATACATCACATTACCTAAAATTCACATCAAAATCTAGAGGACTGGAAATTGTGCTGCCACTGGAGGCATAAAGAATCCACGCTCCACCTGTTAGTAAAAATAATACAAAAGTTATAAAAACTTCCACCTTAAAAATAGGTTTAAAAGGTTGTTCTATATTCATTTTAAGTTTTAAGATGATATGAAATTTTATTTAACTACCAAATTACATACATTGGTTACGAGAAGGAATAACTTCTTCCATTTTTCGATCTCATCTGAACTATAAAGTTTTCTAATTCCTCCATAGAATCCGCCTGCTCGATCACCTTGTTCTCCATTTTTTCTTGATAAATTTATTCGTCTCATATTCGATCTTTCAGGATATTGCTTGAACTCCACAATCATCGTATCTATCGTAAATACACGCACAAAATAAGATTTTTTTTAGTACTAACCAACAAAACTGAACATGTTCAATAGAGTTAATAAAATAATTAGAAAAAATTTCTCACCACTGCCATGGCACTGACAATAATTCTCATTCTCGTTACATGATTCTAAGTGGCCAATAACAGCGTACCACCAATCTGCAATATACATTTCACAGAGTTATTATAAATATGATTTTTTATATGTATTTTGTAGAAACAGAATTAAATTGGAAGCATATATTAATTACCATAAGGACTTTGAGTACTTCCTCTCCATTGGATTTCAATATGATTCCCTGGTTTCAACTCGTCTAAACAATCAGAGACATGAACAACATATGGATGAGAATTAACGGATGGAACTCTCACCATATCCCACTCCATATTGTTTCCAAATAATCTCCAACCTCCATATTGATACCTAGCTTGAAAGGTATTTGATTCTGAGTCATATCTAACCAATGCATTATGAACCACTAACCCCTGCAAACAAAATTAATGTATAAAAAATTGAAAATTCAGTTTACAATTAACTAGAACATATTGATTCTTTAATTACCTTGTAAACCTGAGCAGGAAACCAAAACCTACCACGTTCTAAAGAGAAAAACAAAGACATCATGAAGTGGTTTGACCATTGATTATTGATTAGTAAAGAAGAATCTTGTAAGTAAGAACAAAGGTAGAGATTAGGCCAAACACCAACAAAGGAACCAAATGATCCATTGTGATTGTTGGTTCTATGATTCTCTTCCTTTGCTATTGTAACATGCAAATGCCACTCTTTGTAAACAGCCTCACCAATGACTCTACCCCATTTGTTTTTCAAGTGCTTTTCCCATAAATCATCACTTTTACATTTGTCCCTTAAGAAAATACACACCTCTAACATTCTACATAGTTCTTTTGGTGAAAGTTGGTTGAGGATTAAATCTAAGGTTACTTCAGGCAAATCCAACAGGGACGACATGTTCTTTAGGTTGATGAGTTATCTTACTCTATAATGATTCTACATAGACAACGTTATTCCTAATCCTAAAAGCCAATAAAAAGGAAACAAGGAGTATATATCAATGTTCGATGATCACTAGTTCATTGTTTTTCACCTACTTTGCCGGCCATGCCTTGGACTGAGAACAAAAAAAAATATTTAAAATTAGATGAACAAAAATTTTAATTTATTATTATTAAACCGGATAATCTTTTCAAACAATTAATAATCTCATAACTCATCTGCAAATTTTATCTGAACGTAAGAGTTCGAACTCAAAATATTTTAGTTATGTGTGAATTTTATTTGAATTAATAAATAAATAAATAATTGTGTGATTACATTAAAAAAAAATTATTGTCTAAAATTCAATTTTGCATCTCTGATAGCTAGGATCTAAGGTAAATGTTAATAATAGTATTACAATATATTTATATTGGAATATGATTTAAAATCTTAAGTGACGAAGAGAAAAGAAGAATGTTTTGAGATTATAGAAATTAAAAGTCGACGAAGACGACGACGCATGGAAGGCCGACGACATAGCTGGCGCAGTGGCGTGGCGGGAGGCCGTTAGCGGCACGCGGAGCGACAATAGACAACAAGGTCGGTTTCGACTGGAGATTTAGGTTCATTGGATATCGAATCCAATCCATGCGATTTTTCGTGTATCGGGATTGGTTGCTTCAGTTTGTAGATCAGTTTGTTAATGGATTTTGTTTTAGGCCTATTAAGTATTAATTGAGTTTCAGCAATTATAAATATTTATATTCGTGATTCTTGTGTTCACAGTCTTCAAAACTTTAGAGCTGAAGACATGGAGAAGAATTTAAAAATGCTAGTGGTAATCTTACGCAGACAAATGTAAATTCCTAAGAGTGTGTTTTTGGAATTTGAAAAACCCTTGCAGATATCTAATGGGGATTGAAAAACACTTTTAAACACCTTGAGTTTGTGTGATTCATATATAGAAAGTTGGAGAAATTAAAAAATACGTGGGTATAAAATAGTTCATGTTCTTGAGATCTTTATTGAGAAAATTCCAAGTCTCAAATTAGTTAGAGATAGAGCATCGAAAGAGTTTATATAGAGTGACACCCCTCACTTTACAAGCCGATTTTGTAAGGATGAATTATGTTTAACTCTAATATGGTATAAAAACAATAAGTTCATTAGTTATAAACCTTTGAATTCTAGAACGGTTTGCGCTTCTCGTTTGTTTGACAAATATGTTATATTTTCTTTTGTTTCCTCCAATAATGCTACTATGATGCCTTTCGATATTTTACATAGTAATTTATGGACATTCCCGATTTTGAGTTCAGATGGTCATCACTATTACGTTTTATTTTAAGATATTTTTTTTTAATTTTCTGTGGATGTTTCCTCTATTCAATAAATCTCAAGTTTTTGAAATATTCATTTCTCTCTCAAATCAAAAAATTACAACCTTGCTCGACTCTGTGTGTCTTTTAAGGGTATCCCCTTAATCATAAAGGTTATAAATGTTTTGATTTGCCACATAGAAATATCACCATCTTGCGGCATGTCATCTTTGATGAGACTCAATTTTCCTTTGCCCACTTGCCCCTGCATACAACTATTTCACTGATGCATTACACCCCTCCCTTATACGTCAATGGACTCTTACATATTTATAGTTTCCACAAGATGGCCTTCTCAAACAGTCACCTATACCTAATTCTCATCATATGCCACTATCCTCCCCAGTCACTCCCCTCTCCTTCTCATTGAATCATCTAGGTACCTCTCCCTCACCTACACCACCAACCCAACCCACACCTCCTACCGGATCATGGCCATTTGCAGCATGAGGGACATTTACAAACCTAGGAAACTCTTTAATCTATCAGTTACCATTGATGATCTGGAAATCTCCCCTCATCCCAAAAACCAAAAACATTCTCTTTCTGACCCTAATTGGAAATTTGTAATGCAGTATAAGTTGAATCCGTTTATTAGAAATAATACGTGAGATTTAGTTCCTCGACCTTGTTATGTTAAGATTACTCGTTGTATATAAGTTTTCCGCCATAAAAAGAAATCTAATGGATGTTTTGAGCGTTACAAAACAGGTTTGTAAGGTTAGGGTGTTCTCTATATAAACTCTTCCAATGTTATATCTCTAACCAATGTGGGACTTGGGATTTTCCCAATACAATTAGAGTTTGTCCTAACTCGTCATTACAAAATCGACTTGTAATGTGAATGGTAACAGTCTATATAAACTCTTTCAATGCTCTATCTCTAACCAATGTGGAACTTGAGATTTTCCCAGTACACTCCCTTATGTCCAGGATGTTTTTGGATTTGGTGTGTGAATATAAACAGTGGGCGGCCCAAGAGGTCTAATCTATAGGCTCTGACACCATATTAGAGTTTGGCCTAACCCGTCCTTACAAACTGGCTTGTAAGGTGAGTGGTGTCACTTTATATGAACTCTTTCAATGCTCTATCTCTAACCAATGTGGGACTTGAGATTTTCTCAATAATCTTGGGTGACTATTTTCTTGTAACTCATTATTAATTATAACTAATAAGTCTCAAAAGTATACTGAATTGGAGAGTTTCATTCTCCTCTAAAGTAGGTTGTTTGATCGAACTAGGTAAAAAAGTTATTGTGTTTCTAGTTGTCATTATTCTTTGTCCCCGCACATTAAATTTCATGTGTTTTTTAACCTCTCAATTTCACAATAAGTCGTGTTCACCACGAGGCAAAGGGATATAATTACAAGTGAGCCCCATTGGTTCCAAATAGCATATTGAGAACTTTTTCTGGATACAACGATTTTGGGTTGTGGAAAGTGAACATGCAAGCAATTTTAACTCAAGAAAAATGTATTAAAGCATTGAAGAGTGAGGCATCGATGTCTACACACCTAACACAAGCAGAGAATACTGAGATGGTGGATAAGGATATGAATGCCAATATCTTATGCCTCAGAGATAAAGTTCTAAGGAAAGTCATCAAAGATAATATTGAAGCTTCAAAAATTAAATCATTGTATATGACCAAGTATTGGGCTCATAGGTCGTGTTTTAAACAACAAATTTACTCATTTAGAATGGTAGGGAACATATATATAGTTTAGTAGTTGATAAAAATTCACAAGATCATTGATGATTTGAAGAATATTGAGGTGGATGAAGGTTGAACATGTGGCTTCATACACAAGAAGGGGGTTGAACTATGGAGGTTGGAAAAATATTGATTAAAAACAAAATAATTTGGAAAATCAGAGTTTGAAACATTTTAAGAAACAAATAAGTAAATAAGCAGTAGAAAATTAATAGATGGAAAAACATAAGAAAGGAAATAATGGTAAAGTAAAAGAGATAAGGGATACAAAAATGGAACCAAATATTTATATAGGCTCAGCATAACAATTTGGCCTAGTCCTATCCCAAAGAATTATCTTGAGAGTATACACTAACTTGAGAGTTTTAAGTTGGCTATCCTCCAAATAGGGATGAGACTTTATACAGGCTAATCTCAAACCAGCTGAGCTTTTACACCGGGTTCAACTCAGGAACCAAGTGAGATTTTATATAGGCTAATCTCAAAGCAATAAAACTTTTACACCATACAGAGCTCATGAACCGTTGTGGAGATTTTACTGGTTGAGCTTTATGAACCAAAAGAGAGCTTTTGTTGCCAACAAAGTTCACGAACCAAACAGAGCCTTCCTAAAATAATTCCCCCTAGAACAAACAAGAATTATTATTGGTTTAGATTGCAACCAAACAACTTCCTTTGGAAGAATATTTTACCCAAAGAGATAACACACTCTTGGTAAATTACAATCAAGCCCTCACCCAGGACAATAATTCTCACTTAAGAACAAAAATACTCTTGAAGCATTAAGGAAAAATATATGTGAGAAAAATGAGATATTTATAGAAAATGAATGATGCTTGAGATAGTAAGATCAAAGCTCATTTTATGGATGAAATGAAATAATAGAGAAGCTTTCTATTTATAGGCCAAACCATGGTATAAATATTGAAATATTTCGTGGAAAGTTTAAGTCTCATAATCGATTTGGATAAACTATTATTTGAACCTAAAAAGGAATGTTTTAATTTCTAGCCATTTCCAATCATTAAGATACTCCTTCCAATAAATTATGAGTGTTACAAATTGAAATAATATATTAGAAAATTAGGGCTATTATTAAGTTGTAAATTAACTCCAAACTGATTAGTCAGTTCCCTAATAATTAGTTAGCCTTAAAAAGAGTTTTAGGTGATTTTCATTAAACCAAAGGAGTTTTCTCAAAGGTTTTAAGTGTGTGTGCTTTTTCCTTAGTAATTCCACAAATACCCTTATGCATTTACAAGACACTGGTTACTCGGACAGACACAACCAGATGAACTTTCACACTTCCTCTCTTACACAACTCTGAAGCTTTAAGTTTTGGCCTCGCTATCTTTGACTTTAGCATCACACAAAAACCTTGAATCTTATAGCCTAATGATTATTGATATATCTTTAAGTTAATTACCATCATCAGAGAGTTGAGAGACCAAACTACCAGAGAATATGGAAACAAAAGTCTTAATTGAGCATTGTTGGATGACATAGTTGACTTCAAAGAGATGACTTGATCTTCAAGCATAACAATCTTGATCACCATATATATAATTATAACCACTTGATCACTGCATCAGATGATCTTTGGGCTTCACCTTGATCAGCATATCTTGATCACCTTGATCAACACATTTTGAGCTTCAATCACTATGAATCATCACTTGGTCAAAAACTCGTCAAGCACCATCACTTGAACAATAACTTTTCAAGAACCACCACTTAAGAAACAACTTGTCAAACACTGTCACTTGAACAACATATCAAGCACCATCACTTGAACAATATATATCAAGCATAATCACTTGATTAGATATATGTCAAGAACCATCACTTGAACAAACATATCCTTGAACAACAAGACTGATGAAGACTTCTCTTAAGAGCATTTTCTGTATCAAAACCAAATCAATGGGCCATTGGGGTCTTCATACATGCAAGAAACAATTTATTGTAGTCTTCATACCTAAAAGAAAATAGATCCACAATGAGGACAAGGATATACTCTTGTTCATCTTATTTCTTATATCCTTTGAGTACTTTAAAAATGGTCTTCTTTATGGTAAGGAAGATACTATTAATTTGGATGAAGTCCAGATGGTTGTGAGATCCGAAAGATTCTCAAAGGTGGGAGATTTAAAGATTGGCGATATTGGCTATGGCTTAAGTATCTCAAGAGAAGGAAGTGAGCATAAATGAATTTCCAAATCAAATAGGTTTGACATGTCAAGGTCGAAATGCTTTAATTGTCATAAAAATGATCACTTCATAAGGAATTGTCTCAAGAGAAGGGGAAATGATGATTTTGTTCAAATTGAAGTTGCCTTAGATAAGAATATATATCTATGTGTGTGTGTGTGTGTGTGTGTGTGTGTGTGTGCGTATAAGAGTCTTAGTGCACTAATGGTGTAGAGGTTAGAGACTGAAGAGAGATGGGTCTTAGAATTAGATTTCTCTTATCACGTGTGTCGAAGAAAAGAATACTTTGAGACTTTGAAGTTGGAGGAATATTGAGTATTACACCATGACAGCAATAAGGCTTGCAAGGTTCATGGTATTGGTACGAATATACTTAAAATGTTTGATGATCGTGAGTTTCTTCTTCACATCATGAAGTATGCTCTAGAGTTAATGCAAAATCTATTATCCATAAGCATGTTTGATGATCTAGACTATTGCACTAGAGTTGAGAATGGGGTGTTGAAGATTTCTCACGGTGAAAATATGTGGCTTATATATTTTATAAGGTTCCAATGTTGTTGTTCATTCATTCTCAACTATTGAAGACTTTCATGAAAAGAACATGCTATGGGATTTTAAGTCAAGGCATGGTGGATGCCTGAAGGTTGTTTCTAATCACTTTAATGAATTTTGCAGAAGACAATGGATAAAAACAAATTTGATCGTTGAGTTTCCATGGAAATTTTGGGGTAAGGCTTGTGGTAAAGCACCTTACCTGATCAACAAGTATTCATTTAGAGGAATAGACTTCTGACAGGCTACCAGCAAACGACTACATCGAAATAATAAAATTCATCATCCTTAAAGACTAATTTGATTATTGATTTCTAATACTCTCGTGTTTATCTAAGACAATCAATAATTTAGATTTCTGAGTTTTGTTAAATTAAAAATAATGAGTTAAGAATTAAGCCTAGGGTCATGCTTCCCATTAGACAGACCAAGTAAAGTTACAGCTTTTAGTTTCCTGTATTTGAACATATTTAATTTTTCAAAGAAATAATAGAAAGATTTAGACTGTATCTTCTTTTGAAACATACAACTAAAGCCCAAGTCTCTGAAGCCTCATATTTTCATGGTCTGCTTCAGCGACATGATCCTTTGAGTTTGGCTATTTGCAATAATTTCACTTTCTCAAATAGGCGTAAGCTACTTTTGTGTGTTTGCTTATTCGTTTGAATTTTTAAGTTCACACATCAACTTCCACCTTTCAGTCTGTCAGTTGATGTTTAAAGCTAGCTCTAATTTTGTAAAAGGGCATTCATTTATCTTATAAAACCAGATTAAATAAGAATAAATATTGTTAAATAGATACTTTTTCAAGGATTTCATTATACATAAAATCTATCTTTCGAATGGTCCTCATGATCCTAAGCCTAATTGAGATTAGTCATTTGTGGCAATGATAAAGGCATACATCGTTTTAAAAAATAACTTAAACATGATAAACAATATATGAAAGCAGATAAATAACAAGTATTACATTGAATAATTCGTTACAAACTGCTCCATAAAGACTTTCAACAACAATAGGAACATAAGTTGTGCAGAAAATAAAATGCACAAAATTCTAAAACAAGGAAAGTGTAAATTATATAAAGCTTGGTGACTTAGTTATGAGTTTACATCCGTATATATAGGCCTATGGCAATAAAATTGCACTAAAGATCCTTAATCAGAAAGAGAAACATGTAAAAAGAACAAAGGTTGCAAAAGGAAAATGGCAGAAAGTGAAAAGTCATCTTGTTACTTGGATTATTACGGTTGTATGGGATTTACAGACTTATTGTAATAATCTCATTTGACCGTAATTTTCATTACACCCACGACGTAGCATCCTCTGATGCTCAAAATCTTGGCCTTCTATTAGAGAGGAAATTATGGTCGTAATGAGTATTACAGGTTAATTGTAATTTTATCTGGTGTTTGCCTTTTTCTTGGTTTTGCAATCTCAATCATTGGCCGTAGTCTTTATTCTTTTGAAATTCCTAAAACATAGACAACGTGGAGATATGAGAGTAAAAGAGAATAAAAATGGATTAAAAATATAAGAAAAACAATAGAAACACACCGCTAAAATAGTTAAAAACATCGTTGATCAACTTCCAAACACTTTTGGAGGTTTGGAGTAGGAAGATTATAACCTACTTTGTTTTGAAGGTTATCAAAACTTTACTTATTAATCAAATCAAGTCAATATTCTTGATGGTAAAGTTGTAGATTATGTATCCAATGTCTATCTAAGAGTAGGAAGGGTTATGAGCTGTTTAGAGTGAATTTTGGAGGATCGATGTTCGTTAATTGTAAATGCACTATTTTTAGTGAGTCTCGTTAGTGGAAGAAGAATAAAGACCTAGGGATGAAGCTTATAAAAGTTATGGTGGAAAAGACTCCGTTTGAGGTAGAGATTCCTACTATAGATACTAGTAGTAGTGAGAGAACGATTATAGATATCTTTTGGGAGGCATTTAAAAGCATGTGAAATTAAATATGGTTGAAGAACCATACTTGTAGGCTTGTTAGACTACTAGAATAGAAAAAAAATATGGTTGGAAGCAAGTGGATACAAGTGGTAAGATCAAGGTTCAAATAAGTCTTGAACTACATAAAAATTATTCAATAGATATTGAATTGGCAAAGATCAACAAGATAGCTGATGAGTAAATTAGCATCACCAGGATTTCAATTCAAGGTGGAGATTGTTGAAGTGTGCCTTAAAACTTTAGATGATGAAGAGAAAAGCAAGCATGTTTTGAGATTGTAGAAACCAAAATCCAGATTAGAAGTCAACGAAGACGGTGGCGCACAGAATGATGGTGGCAGAGTCAGCTCAGCAAATGACCATTGTCGACGGTGGTCCGATATGGTCGGTTTCATCGGGCAATTTGGGTTTGTTGGGTATCGAATCTGATCCAGGCACTTCTCATGTATCAGACTGAATTTTTTTGATTTATGGATAAGTTTGTTAATTAATTGCATTTTTGGCCGGTTAAGTATCTATTGAGTTTCAACAGTTATAAATATGTATATTTGTTATTCTCGTCTTCACAACCTTCACAATTTTAGAGTTTAAGACATATATGGTTTGAGAATTCTTGTGGTAATGTAAGAGAGACAATTGTAAAATCCTAAAGGTGTGTTGTTGGAATTTGAGAAATTCTTGTAGGTATTTAGGGGGGGGGGGGGGGGGGGGGTTGAGAAACACTTCTAAACTTGAGCTTGTGTGATTCAATATAAAATTGGAGAGATTGTGAAATATTTGAGTAGAAAATAGAGTTTCTTTCTAGAAACGTGAGTAATTTTTTTAACACATTTGTAATTTTTTGTAACTCTTGTAAGTATAATGAATAAGAGAGTTGATCCCTCCATTAGAATAGATCGATCTCGATAGACAAATAATTATGTCAAGTTAAATTTTTGTCATATTGCATAATTTTTTTTCTAAAAACCACTCATTTTAGTTGTAACTATTTTTGATTCTCATTTATTAATCTTTTAATATGATTGAACTTTTTAATTTTACAACAATTAACTATTTTAAAAAGGATAATCTTTAATATTTTTGAGTTTTTGTCTACTGATAGACAAAAAATAATTTAAATTCAAATTCAAATATAAAAAAAGTAAGT